>BLKR01006073.1:0-65608 GCA_011170035.1 Teleogryllus occipitalis | reverse complement strand
AGATACCTGATTGAGGAAAATCCCGCTAACCGACGCTAGGTCGGTGCAGTATTTCGTCATCCAGCGGGGCAAGATCACCGCTACCTCCCGAGCAACAAGCATATACTACACTTACGAGACTAATGACCTTGGCAGTTGACGCGTCCGGAATCACTAGTAATCAAGCAATCCGTCGGTAACTAGATTTTTAAAAAGGTTCTGTAAAGCTTTTCGTAGCAACGTTCTCTAACCATGCGCTGGCATCGAACGTGAAGTATTCGTCTGTTAACCTAGTCAGTCAGTGCCTTCATCTCTTAGGCCAGACAGGAAATGCGCCACCGATTACAACAGGGAGTAGTGGAGTTAGTTTGCGTAATCAATCCTCTTCGAGACGCTAGTTGGATTGTGCCTGGTCACTGAGATCACAGTGTCACTCTCGGGGCAGAGTTGTACCGTACAGTTGCAGTTTATAACTCGTTACAATTGATTCGAGAACAATACGAACAATATACTTAGGCAATTACCACACTATTAAAAAAAAATCTTTTAAGATGACATGCACAGTAGTGCAATTGCCGTGGTTGCTTTAAGTAAGACTTCAAAGTAGCATAATGGAAGTGAATGTTTTGAGGCGAGTCGAACACTCGCACGCTACTGAGGTTTTATCACCCCCCCCAAAAAAAAAAAATTAGCTGAATCGCGGATGTGTGCAAGCACAATAATTTTTGTGAGTAGAGGTGGGGACTAACCACACAATCAAATGAGCATATTCGATTGATTGATTGATTGTTAGTGAATCCGGGCGCGTCATCTACTGAGGTCAGTAGTCCCATAAGTGTAGTTCATGTTTTTTCATCAGCCGCCCTCTAGAATTCTCCTCCAGACAGTGACTGAAATCAACCTAGCTGAAAAGCTTGTGTCGAAAGTCCTGCCGCCGTCAGGACTCGAACCTAGGACCTCCCGGTCAGAGGCACTGCAGTGAAATCAGTTAGCATATTCAAAATGTTTTGGAATATTCTAGAACTCAGATCACCTCACGGGCTTTTGGTTTCGTGGGCGATACACCGAAATCAGGCAACTAGTACTTGGGGAGACGTGGGTGCGTATCATAGAAATTGCGCGCGCCGTTGGAGAAGTACGTGGGAGGACACAAGATTCACTGCTGTGACACTGGCGTCCGTTAAGGCTTGGAAGCACTCAGGAGCGCTGATTCTCGTAGAGCATCTTAACACAAGTCGAATGACTGAAAATGAAAACTTTATACGAAAACATGAAATGCGTGCTGAAGTGCCCTCGCAAAAACCCCAGTCAGTTAGTATAATTACAGTGTGTGCATTTGTTGTTTTGCTGGAGAATTGTCAGTCATAATGGCTTTTTTGATATACCTGCTTACCTTCTTCCGCAATAGCAGACATTGCATTAAGCATCCTCTTTAAGAATGTAGGAGAATGTTAGAAAATGATCATCGCGGGCGTTTAATATCGTATAATTGTTTAAAAATAAATTATATTATTGAGCCTGTTAAACAAAATTCTTATTGGTTTGGAGAAAACTTGATTTGTCAAATGAACTTCTTTTCTACTTTGTAGAACCTACCAACCTTTTTTTTATACTGACATCGATACTATTAAAATATTATGTTGGTGTTTTAACATTGAAGTTAATAAAATTATTTGCTGTTTGTCAAGCTTTTTTTGTAAGTTAACCTACCCAACACAGATAGTAGATTACGTGAACTCTTTACTAAAAATATACACTGCGTTTAGATAAACCTGACATCTAAACGCAGTGTATATTTTTATCGTAGATATTTCGTTTAGTGTGAGATTATTACCAATATTATGGCATAAATTGCGGATTTTTGAACCTTAGTTTCCTGTTTCTCGTAAAGTAAGCCATCAAAGAAACGGTGTAAATCTGAACATTAAATTTTTAATGACAGAAATAAAAGCATCTTTTTTATGATCTCGAGAACAGTGTCGGCACTAGCTAAAATGTTTTGAGCAGGTCCGTTTTAAGTGTTGCGGCATGATTATTGGTGGAGGAGATTGTAGAGGTCGGCGCCAAAGATGTGAGATTCCGCCTGCTTTACGATTTGCTCTTTCCGACGTTTTCGGGTCACTGCCATCTTATCCCATCACAAAGATAAAGTGACGTTTCCAGGCGTCTCTGCTGGTTTTACGAGTCTGGCCAGCAGCTGTTGGTTGTTTCGAGGAGTCTGCAGAGGCCCAGAACAGTGTTGGTGCAAGATTTTACATCGCTGCAGGATTTCATTTCTAAGTAGAGAAACGGAGTTGGATTATTACGTGTGGTTTTCCTTTCTTTTAATTATTCACTCGTCTGATGAGGAAGCTTTGTAATCCCCGTGCGTTAGAATAGATCAGCGACGTCAAGATTTCTTATTGTTCGTAGTAGCACGACTCTCCACTCACCATTACACAACACGTGCTCCTCAATATTTTTTATGGTATTTGGACTGGATTGAAGAGATCTATAGCCAGAAATCTATGCCTTATCTATTGAATCTCCCTCCCTCCCCCAATATTTTGGTGCTGGTGGCGCTGATGTTCAGTACTTCCAAGTGTCCTGAAAGGAAACTTCAGAACACTGTTTTCCAGCAATGATCGCTGTGTCGAAATCTGTAAAAGCGTGGTCGTCGAAGATTATGAAATAATTTGCTTGTGTAAAAAGGAGAAAAATACAAAAGTAAAATATTAATAAACAAAAAAACTTTAATTGTTTGTCTTCTGTCTAATAGTCCGTGAGTCCCAGAGGTACTTTCACTACTGCTCGCTTGTGTCTAGATGGTCAATTACACATAGACGAGATTTCATTGTGCCCACTGAGTCTAACTGGTGGTAACTTCCTTCATATCTCGTGTAAAGGTAGTTCCCAGTCCGCGATTGCTGTTTCGTATACCTGTCATTTTAAGGTTCGAATGGAGTCCCGACATCACGAATTTTCGACTGCAGCTGAATAGTCAGTCGAAGTCACTGCCCGTTGGAGAATTCTAGTGGCCACCTTTTCTGATGAGCAGCTTCCGTGGTTTACTCCGAACAATTCCAGGCTGATGTAGGAGTAGTACATTTTACAACGGGCCACTGGTTGCTTGGAAAGATTCCTTCTCCATTCTGCCCTTACTCCCAGCATTAGGGTTTGGAAATATACTGACACCAAATTCCCAAATAGCTCATGGACCCAGTGATATTAAAAGGAAGTAAATAAAGACAGAGATGGGGGAGGCAGAAAATCTGCTTGGGATTTTCTGTATTCGCGCAATTAGTGGGAGATTACGAACTTCTTCCTATGAGGAACTTTGGTAAAGTTGATACTCTTTGGTAACCCCCTCAACAGTGTTATCACAAAGGAATTCGGTTAGGTGTTTGGAAACCTGCTACCGAATAGTACCACAATGCCAAACATAGAATTGATTTTATGTTCCTGAGAATCAAACTTGAACCCATTTAAAATATAAATTATAAATATTCTCAATTTCTTCAGTTGCAAAGAACATAAGGCACATTGCAGACAAAATAATGTGTTTTAAAAAGGCCTTCAGATGTCATAAAAACTTAATTTTCGAATACTTAAGAATTGCTTGGCGTTAAAGCATCCCAATAAATAAGTAAATAAATAAATAAATACATAATTATAAATAAATAGAAGTGTTCAGAAATATTAAATTAAAATTTGTAATGCATTTATAATTTGTTTATCATTGTTAACGTTACGTTTTGGAAACTATGATAATTTATTATTCTACTTTTCGTAATACAGAATTAGATATCTGTATTAGTTTGCTTTGTGCTAATCATCGGTGCCAAAGGTTATGATTGCAGTTAAAATTGATAAATAAGTTACAATGAAATTCTTATCTCTAAATGAACAGTTTGCCCTTATTTGCTTTGAAGTGTAGATCACCTAACAACACTGTACTCTACCGCACTTTACTGCATTTCACTTCCTTTGAAATGATTGTAAAAAACTGATTTACCCAAACTCCACTGCTCAGAAGATCACTTCGCTATACTAAGTGTGTCATAACCTTAAACTAAAAGCACTAAAAATAACTGTGATAATGAGAACAAAAACAATACACGTAATATTATACACCAGGAAGACCAGGATGACAGCGAAATGTTTTATTCAGAAAAGCGAACACCAACTTTCCCCCGCTCACGTCGCTCTCATTCGAAGCCAGCCAGCCATCATTTCCAAATGGCGTCCAAATGGCTTTTTGCAAGATGGCGAGGTGCGTGCTGCACGTTCAGCTGCGCCGCCTCGCATCTCGATGGCGTCCCGCGCCGCCACGCCGCGGACGTCTGCCTCGTAAATGAAGCAGGCCGTGCGCTGGCTCGGCGCTATAACTAGGCGACTTCCCATGACTCCCGCCGCCTGTGAATCCACGCGGTCGCCAACACAGTGGGTCGGGCACACTTTATCTCGTATTACATGTATATATATATATATATTATAAATGATTATATATATATATAATCATTTATCTCGTATTACATATAAGTTACATATATATATATATATATATATATATATATATATATATATATATATATATATATATATTGTAATGTATGTATTAACAAGCAGGAAGACCGGCGCCTTGCAGGCACCGCGTCGCTGGATTACGACAGCCAGAAAATGTATATATGTGTGTGGGGGGATTATATATTCCATGCGCACACACTCATACTCTCTCTGTCTGTCTGTGTGTGTGAGTGTGTGTGTGTGTCTTTCTTTCTCTCTCTTTCACTTTCTCTCTTTTCCTGTTTCTTTCTGTCTTTCTTTCTCTTTTTTGTCTCTTTCTTTCTCTTTTTCTTCCTCTCTCTCTCTCTCTCTCCCTCTCTCTCTCTCACTAACACACACACACACACACAAACCTGTAAACTATAAGAGCATTTGCTCCCAAAGTTCTGCGATGAGACTTTCGAACAGTCGAGAAATAAAATGCGTGCCTGCAATATCAAAATATGTTTTTCGAAAGACAAATTTCGTTTAGAACAATCCGCAATTCTGAAATACTTTGTGGGCCCACCCTTACCTGCTGGAGGGATTAAAACTTCCATTCAGCTCCCGAGTTTCTTGGGTATCGTCGAAGAGGCTATTGTTTGTTTCAAAGCGGCGTACCAGGAGCGGTGGTTCAGTACATTAACTGATGCCACTGCAGTGCCTCTGACCGGGAGATCGTTCCAGTCCTGACGGCGACAGGATTTTCGACAGTAGCTTTTCAACTAGATCGCATTCAGTTGCTGTCTGGAGGAGAATTCTAGCGGTCGGCTGCTCTGATCAGTAGTTTTCCGTAGTTTCCCCGATCAAAACCAGGCGAATGCCGGAGAAGTACCCTAACAAACGGGCCACGGACCGCGCGCAATATTTCCTACCTCTTCCTTGTCCTATCCTCACCACACAACACACACTTACGTGACGTACTCGAACATGCATATGACGGGAGACGGGTCGGGAGCTTAGAACATGTCCCGGCCGTGACGGTGGCTCGCTGGTGGGAGATAACTAGGTTGGGGAAAACCCCGCTAGCCGACGGTAGGTCGGCGCCGGATCTCGCCATCCAGTGGAGGAAGATCACCGCCACCTTCCGAGCAAAAACACGCCCTACACGTACGGGATTTTCGACACTAGCTTTTCAGCTAGGTCGGTGCCGTATCTCGCCATCCAGCGAGGGACAATCACCGCCATCTCCCGAGAAAAAAACATGCACTACATTAACGGGACTAATGACCAAAGCAGTTGACGCTCCCGGAAACACGAAAAAATCAATCAATCAAAAACGTACGGAACTAATGAGCATAGTAGTTGACACGCCCAGAATCACTAACAATCAATCAATCTGAACGCATGACTTTCCCCACCATCCCGCTCTTCTCCGTTTCGGTCCAGTGTGGGGGCGTGGCGGAGCGCGATGCCTCCGCCGCTGCGGGCGACGCCCGTCGGCCGACCGGCGCGGCGTGGCCGTCCGCGCGATGGACGAGCGCCTGCCGCGACGCGCTGCGGCGATGGACGGCGCCGCGCGCGCGCGCTGACGTGACGGACGCACTGCCGCCGCTTCCGCCGCCGCCGCGTGTGCGGTCTGCGCCGCGACGCCGAACGGCCACGCCCCCCTCCGCCCGCGCTCTTCGCTAGTTACGCGACGTCCATAACAAAGCATCGTTGCTACAAAACTTACATATTCAAAATGATTGATTGATTGATTTTTTCGTGTTTCCGGGCGCGTCAAATGTTTTGGTCATTAGTCCTGTTAGCGTAGTGCGTGTTTTTTCTCGGGAGATGGCGGTGATCTTCCCCCGCTGGATGGGGAGATCCGGCGCCGTCCGACCGTCGGCTAGTGGGGTTTCTCCCTAACCAGGACTCTCCCACCAGCGGGGCACCGCCCCAGTCGGGGCAAGCTCTAACCTCCCAAACGGTCTCCCGGAATATGTGGTAGTGTAGTGCGCGGTCCGTGGCCCGTTTGTTAGGGTTCTGCTCCCGCATTCGCCTGGTGTTGATCGGAGAAACCACGGAAAACTAGCGATGAGAGCAGCCGGCCGCTAGAATTCTCCTCCAGACAGCGACTAAATTCGACCTAGCTAGTGTCGAAAATCCTGCCGCCGTCAGGAGTAACCTAGGACCTCCCGGTCAGAGGCGCTGCAGTGACATCAGTTGATGCACTGAGCTGCCGCTCCCGGTTGTGCTTTCGACATTTGTCAAATAAATACTGGAGTTCCTTTCTATCCGACCGTATGTCCGCCCTCTAAGCAGGCCAGGGTATCCTAAAGGTAATCACCGGCAGGTAAGCCTCATTTGACCCGCCTGTCTTGCGGTGACGGTGTAAATCTGTTGCTGTTGCTACTTGCCTCATGTTCGCACAATGGATCGCGACATTTTTACAACCGGCACGTCGTAGGCTCGTCAAGCCTACTAGACTTGTGGCCTTCCCGCGGCAGTGACGACATATTTACAACCGGTGCCACTCAGGCTTCATGTGACGCTTGTTGGCGGGTGGGGCGCTTAAGAACGAGCAGAACTACGGAGACGTGAAGATTGAATTTAGAACATGGTTTCCGCATCGATGTTCAATATTCACTCACCTTTCCACAATCCCTGGTTTGGAGATATTCGAACTATAATGTTACATTGTTGTTGTTTTTGATGCCCCCACTCAAACACGTCGTTTTTTCAACGAGGGATGCGGTCTTGAGACTGTAATCACCTTCTTCTTCTTCTTCTTCTTCTTCTTCTTCTTCTTCTTCTTCTTCTTCTTCTTCTTCTTCTGCTCGCGGTTATTCGTATCTCAATAGACTTTCCTCTCTGTGTGGAAACAGAGGCCGTTGTAGTGTCGCACAGAGTAGTGGCTACTTGCTACTGTATTGAGCACCCCAGTTTTTCCGCCTTCACCGCGTTGAAAAGCTACCACATCAAACCCAAGCTCCACGGTGATGGTTTCAACCCAGGGCTCTTGACTACACGCAGTTGCCTATGCGTGTAGCCAAGAGTCGCTCACTGCAGTTGCCTATGCGTCATTCGCCTATCACTAGACTAGAGCCAGTCGCCCGAGCGCATCCCCTCCCCTCCTGGCGAACCGACACGACAAGCAGGGGATCACTCCGAATAATTGCTGGACACGGGCACGACCAGTAGGTCATCCAAATGAGCAACCCACCCCCGGGATGTGGTGTATCATTGAGCGTCATCGAACTTGGAACAAAATGATGCTCAATGCTAATAGCTATTCTTTGACTCCTATATTCGCCGCCAGAGTCAGGCACAACAATGATTACTTCGATCGTTTCCTGATTGGACGAATATGAGACCAGTTTAGGACGGGAATTGTAGGAAGATTTAATTTTGATAGATTTTATCTTATCCTCCTATCCGATCTAGAGTTCTTTCACATGTCATTGCATTGAGAATTTTCCGCCATTTGAGAAGAAAACACACTAGTATGTGTTGTTTAAAACTTGAGATTCTGTCGTTTTGAGAAAGAAAAGTATTTCTACGAATCTATCAATTGTGTTTCGGTTCAAAACTGATGAAGCCAACGTAATAATGCTAACCGACAGTGATAAATTCAACTATTATAAACATTTTATGAATTCCAATTAAGACCGTGCGGACTGTCACTGCGGAGAACTAACAAAATCTATAACAAGAACGTCACTATTGGACAGAGAAAGTGACTTGTGGGAATTCTGATTTGGTGTTGTTGATGGTCTTATCAGAAGAAATAAAAGAGGTCATCTTCGTCAACATACTAGCTTTATTAAGATAGCCGGCTTTCGATGGCTTTGCCGTCATCGTCAGTCTCGCTGTTTTCGGCAAAACAGTCGCAGCACAAAGGGCAAAGCAGCACAGTCGACCGACTTTTGCCGAAAGCAGCGAGACTGACGATGACGGCAAAGCCATCGAAAGCCGGCTATCTTAATAAAGCTAGTATGTTGACGAAGATGACCTCTTTTATTTCTTCAGAGAAAGTGAAATGTTGTGGAGATAATCTGAGGAATGAAACGTTGCTACGACATAAACTGAAGGACTGAAGTATTTATTTTCTTTACTGTCATGTAATGCTGCTGATAAACAGAAGATATGTTATATAAAATTATTATTATTATTATTATTATTATTATTATTATTATTATTATTATTATTATTATTATTATTATGTGGTCTTAGTGTTGCATCGATTTAAGAATATAGTTTATATAAAAACTAAATTAATAATGAATTATTTTAAACATTAAGTCTCTTCTCTCTTACTTTATTTATTTATTATATTCTCTTAGTTTTTAACACAGTTTTCTTGCTTCTGCTTTTTTTGTCCCATGGTTCATGAGGATCACGTTGAACCGCGAGTTGACTTTTCCCCCTAGAATTTCTACTATTACGAAACATAACCTCAATGCCCTTCGAAATATATGAAAAAACAAGTAATTATTGTGGGGATAAATTAACTGTTACTTTAAAAAATTGTATCAACGTGTGATAAAATGAAAGGTATGATACGATTGTGATCAGACGTTTAATGACCCATCTACTCAGTTCACTATGACTCTAGATACTTATTTAGGCCTCTTATCACGGCCAACTGAAATCCATCTCTAGAATAAAGGTTATTGTTACTGAAAAAGTTATATGTATTTTAGAGCAGGTATTGCTGGTACAACAGGTACTGCCAATTTTGTAAATAATTTTCTACCGTTTTGAAAATTACTGAAAACAATTATTTATTTTGGAAGCATTTAATATTTTTTGAAAAGATGAAGTTAATTCGATTTTCTTTCATTTTCAGGTAATCTATGGTTTTCTCATTACTCTTGGCTCTTCAAAGTCCGGGCACTGGTCGGTAAGTACTGAATGATTTGATATGTCATTGTCTCATTATCAACGTCCATCCCCTCATTGAGGATGGTTTTGAGTACAGGTAGTTAAGACAGTCTACATATAATTGATTCAAGAATGAAGGCGCGGTTTGACAATAAATTCTCGATTTAGATGATAAGTGAAATGAAAATGTTGAGGATGGTAGGGAGCTAATTAATATAATTGAGTGTGTTTTATTTATTTGTATTTGGAAATAATCCTTAATTAACGTAATTATCGTGAGGTTCCGGTTCATTGCACTTTGTTCGAAATTTACACGTAGTTACCAGTTTTAATGTTTTTTATAGAGTACAGGCTAGAAATATTTTATTGTTTATTTTGAGCTCAAATTGATTGTGTGGTTAAGCCTTGCAAATATTATGTAGTTTGTAACGTAAGTGTGCGCACCAAATTACTTTATTTATGAGCAGGTGATTTCATTTTTCTGTGCTAACGTTAAACTCATTAAATGAACCAAATGATAATCCGCACGAAAAAGTTTACATTTCTTTAAATCGTCGCCTTGTTTTTGTATTATAATATTTGAACATTTTAGATTTCTTAAACATGAATAATTATGGAATGTTTTAGAAAATAGAATAATGAATAATCGAATTCTGCGTAATTTTACTCGACTCTACATGACTTCGTAGATTCAATTCCACATTTCTTGATAAATGCTGATACCTTATTATCGTTAGTAGTAAAGCAAGTTGCAAGTATCGAATGCATCTTCGTTTCTGCAATGTATATGTATTTATTCGAATGAATTAAGCTATTTACGTGAAATAACTCGCCTACAAAATTGTTTTAATAGTGACCATATTCAACTGGGAAAGTTGTATTCTGTTCTTCCTCGTAAACCACGTAATAAAATGGACAGTTATAACTTCTATGTTTGTGACTTTGACAGACGTCTTAGTAAATACTACGAGTTCATCGTTTTAAATAAAAACGTATCCCGGAGATAGCCATCGTAAAATTCAATTACTATCTTTACAACGAAGTCGCTGTTCACTTTTTCGACATAAACACAGCTGCATAATGGGAATCTGTGCGCCGGCCGGAGCTCGAGAGTCTTTCGTTTTCGTCGTCTTTGACTCTGAATGCCGCACTTTCACCGCAACCTCTCATCCGCCGTCTTCCCTTTCGTCTTTCCGTCTTCCACCGCCGAATTTGCTGTCTCCGCCACCTGAAGTCTTCGGTGATGCTGCCGCTTTTATTGATTGATGGATTTTTTCGTGTTTCCGGGCACGCCAACTGCTTTGCTCATTAGTCCCGTTAGTGTAGTGCATGTTTTTTCTCCGGAGATGGCAGTGATCTCCTCCGCTGGATGGCGAGATCCGGCGCCGACCTACCGTCGGCTAGTGGGGTTTCCCCCTAACCAGGACTCTCCCACCAGCGGGGCACCGCCCCAGCCGGGTCAAGCTCTAAGCTCCCGACCGGTCTCCCGGGATATGTGGTAGTGTAGTACATGTTTGTTTGTGTGTGTGTGTGTGTGTGTGTGTGTGTGTGTGTGTGTGTGTGTAAGGGGAGAGGATAGGACAAGGAATGGGGAGGACAGATCGCGCGCGGTCCGTGGCCCGTTTGTTAGGGTACTGCTCCGGCATTCGCCTGGTGTTGATCGGAGAAACCACGGATATCTACCGATCAGAGCAGCCGGCCCCTAGAGTTCTCCTCCGGACAGCGTCTGAATTCGACCTAGCTGAAAAGCTAGTGTCGAAAATCCTGCCACCGTCGGGAGTCGAACCTAGGACCTCCCGGTCAGAGGCGCTGCAGTGACATCAGTTGATGCACTGAGCTACCGCTCCCGGTGATGCTGCCGCTCTTGCCACTGTTAGCACTGTCGCCGCCGCAACAATCTTGGTGTATACAGTCGACCCCGGTTATTGTGAACTTCTGGAGACTAACAGGTTTGGTTCACTATACCAGAGGTTCACTATATCCGATAATATCAAAATTAAATAGAATTTCTACACTATGATTGATTTTATTAATATACGGATAAAGCAAAATTCATTAACAGCATTAACTGACAATTGTAATGTCTTTATTTTTCCTTAAAAATCAATTATTTACAATTGTTTGCTGACTACATTTTCATTAGTCATTTCTCTAGATCCAATTTAGATTTCAATTTTTTGATTCGTAGATTTTTCATTTGTAATATAACTATATCCTTATCCAGAGTTCATGCTTTCTCCATATATACGATTCTGCATTGTCCTCTGTTTCTAAGCATCGTAATGCGGTCTTGACAACTTTCAATGCCTCTTCCACTGTTGGAACACCGGTCCTATCTCCGAAGGCCCTTCAACACGCCTAATAACATACGAGATCCATTTAATTTCTAGGACTCATTTCCTATGTTCACTATAGCCGAGTTTCAGGTTCACTATAACTGAATCTTTTTATGCTTATTTGTAATGTAAGTGAAACGGGACCAGTGACCTAAGTTCACTATAACCGAGTTCACTATAACTGGAGTTGACTATAGTTTCTACACTCGGTCGCTTCATTGTGCCCGCTCTTCTCAACTCCCAGGCTTCACTTCTGCACTATCTCGGCGCCAAGACGACCACTAATCTGTGAGTACATCTCTACCCATGGTCATGTGATCGTTACAAAATAATCGAGTTCGAAATCAAAAGGTCAGGGTAAGTAATAAGGAGTTTTTGCACGTCGTGGCGTACAGCAATCAGCCGCAGTCTCGATCTTCTGCGCATGTGCAGATGCACCAAAGTGTTGCGAAGCGCGAACTGCGCATGTGCAAAAGATAGATATGGCTGTCGATTGATGTAATGCTTTGCCATGCAAAAACTCCCTATTGGAATCGCTGGCAACACGCCTTGGACTCTGCCTCCATCTTCGCTTCAAAGTTTGCCCCCTCATTACCGCCGCAAACGCCCCCTTCCGCCTCGCTTTTCGCGTGCGGTCCCGGTCTGGGTAGTCGTCGCCGACCTCAGCTCCAATCTCTCCACCAGACTCGCCTCAAACTTCGCCTCTAGTCTCTCTGTCGCCGTCTCCTCTCTTTCCGAATCTATAGGCGGCGGATTTTGATCACCTAATACATCGCCAAAATAATCAATAAAATGCTTTAATATGCCCTAGAACCAAAGAAAAATGACGTAAAAAATCAAACCAGATGGAATGAACTACTCAAGCTGTTGGATACGTTATTGATGTAATCGAGATTTCTTCCATTCGTTCGAGTGTACTCAACTTGCTAACGTTAGGTTTGGACTGTTCTTTACCAGGAAATCTCTGTCTTTAGTTATTCCGACCCGGCAATGGCGCTGATAAACGTCGCAAGAATTACGTAGTCACAACGAGTGTCAAAACAATTTCTGAGCGAAGAAATCGAATTGGCTACTGAGTAAATCGGTGAAGAACATTTGTTGCATCTCGAAAAATATTTGTTGAAGCAAGTCCCATTAAAAATGACATTTAAATCTATGAAATCTGCCGAAAAAATTCATTAAAAATTACGGGCAAATGTAAAAAAATGACTTATTAGTCAATATCGACAAAAATGCAAAATAATGACGTATAAAAATGTGTCATTTCCTTTTGTCATAACATAAAATTAATTTCTTCACTAAACGGCATTCCTCTAAAGTGAAGAGAGAAAAAATGACATTTCATTAAAATCCGTCCCCTACAAATCTCTTGCCGTGGCTGTTGCCTTCCGTCCCTGTATCTGACACGTTTCTGCTCCTCCATCCCAGTCTCCACTTCGCAAACGTCCCTACCTCAACCCTCTCCCACGCCTCCATCTCGCCCACGCGATCGACTCCGTTCCCTCTTCCGGCCACGCCTCCGCCTCGTCTCTTGCATTTCCCCGCGTCCTCCTCTCTCGCCTCCGCCGTTGCCTCCGGCCATGCGTTCGCCCATCATTCCGCTCTCTCTACCGTCGTCTCTCCCTTTTCCAATTCTCGCCGTTGCCATCGTCACCGCCTCCCGTCTCATCATCCCTTACCCGTCTACGCTCGTACACCCCACCTCCGCGCCGCCCCAACTTCACATAAGACTCCGCTTCAATCCTTTCCTCCGCTCACACATCAATCCCGCCATCGCCTCATCACCATCGTCTCACCATTCCTCCCGTTTCCGCCCATGCCACCGCCCACACTTCCGCTGTCCCCGTCATCGTCTCTCTCATTTCCCCGCCTCCCTCGGTCCCGCCCCCGCCGTTACATCCGATCGTGCATTCGCTCACAATGTCGCACTCCCTACCGTCATTACTCTCTTTCCCAATTCTCACCATTGCCATGGCCATCGTCGCCGCCTTCCTTCTCATCATCTCTTCCCCGCCTACGCTCCTATACCCCACCTCCGCTCTGCCTCAGTCCCCGCTTCCAACCCGCCTGCTTTACTTCGCATACGATCCCGCCTCAATCGTCTCCTCCGCTCACACATCCATCCCGCCATCTCGATCACCTCCGTCCCCTCTTCTGGTTTCATCTCCGCCCTCGCATCCTTCCCGCCATTGCCATTGCCATCGTCGCCGCCTCCCGTCTCTCCGTGCCTTCCCCGCCTACGCTCCTATACCCCACCTCCGTTCCGTCCCAGTCCCCGCCTCCGCCCCCTTTCTCCACATCGTATACGTCCCCGCCTCAATTCTCTCCTCCCGCTCACACATCCATCTCGCCAACGCGATCTCCTCCGTTTCCTCTTCCGGTCTCATGTCCGCCCTCGCATTCTTCCCCCCCCCCCGCCTCCGCCCACACTTCGGCTGCCCCCGTCCTCGTCTCTCTTTCCCAGCTCCACATTCGGCTTCACCATCGTCGCCACCTCCGTTCTCCCCTTACCACATCGCCTCCGCCCATCTACTCCTCCTCCTCTCCTCCTGCGCCCCGCCCCCGCCGCCGGGCGCGTCCTGAGTCTCGCCCCCGCCCCCACCGGCCTGCGCAAAACGACCAGCACGCCGACTCCAGCGCGCGCGCGCCCGCGTAACGGGAAAACACAGCGCGCTCTTTCTTTCTTCTTTCGGATTCCGCGAGCCACCAGCCGCGCGTTTCCGGGAACCGGCGGGGGCGGGGCCGGCCGCGCGCGGGAGCGGGCAGGGGAGAGGGGGCAGGGTGACCTCCGCGGCCGCGCCCCAGCCGCCCGGCCTCCCGAATCACCCGCGCGCGCGCGTCACGCTGGCGGTCACTCCGCGTACGTCGCTACTGCTGCAGCCTCCGCTGGATGTTGTACACGTCGCGGACCGGGAGCGGTAGCTCAGTGCATCAACTGATGCCACTGCAGCGCCTCTGACTGGGAGGTCCTAGGTTCCCACTCCCCACGGCGGCAGGATTTTCGACACTAGCTTTTTAGCTAGGTCGAATACAGTCGCTGTCTGGAGGAGAATTCTAGCGGCCGGCTGCTCTGATCGGTAATTTTCCGTTGTTTCTCCGATCAGCACAAGGCGAATGACGGAGTAGTACCCTACTAAACGGGCCACGGACCGCGCACAATTTGTCCTTCCTCTTCCTTATCCTATTCTGTCCCCTTACACACACACATTAACGTGCACTACACTACCACATTTCCAGGAGACCGGTCGGGAGCTTTGAGCTTGTCCCGACTGGGGCGGTGCCTCGCTGGTGGGAGAGTCATGGTTAGGGGGAAACCCCACTAGCCGACGCTAGGTCGGCGCCGAATCTCGCAATCCAGCGGGGGAAGATCACCGCCATCTCCCGAGAAAAAAAAACTAGCACTACACTAACGGGACTAATGACCGAAGGAGTTGACGCGCCCGGAAACACGATTTTACTCAAATTTATGAGACACCTCCGTTGTTTCAAAACGCTTTCCTGTAAAATTTCCACAAAGTCCGAGAGATCCTTATCATTCTTAATCCGCGACATTGCTGTTCAGCAGTCACCTCCTATCTCTTCAAAAATGTGTGGTTCACAAAATGACTGCAGAGTGTCTCTCTCTCTCTCTCTCTCTCTCTCTCTCTCTCTCTCTCTCTCTCTCTCTCTCTTTCTCTCTCTCACACACACACACACACACACACACACGCGCGCGCGCACAAGGCGGGGTAGCCCAATTATCTCCATCAAAGAACCCAACCGCACGAGATATTTTATCGTTCTCTGCACGTATACTTAAAAAAAGAAGGCAGGATCTCCCCCACGATTTAACATTATGACAGGCGTTCATCAAAGAAGCATTGGTTTTTCTGAATTTTGAAGATGAACACTGCTTGTTTAACTCCTGAAGTCTCCACGTTTGCAGTTTAAGCGTAAATTCACCCGAAAACATTTATGAAATATCATCGTGTTTCTTGCGCCCAATTCACAGTGGGTCTATGGATGAATCTCCAAGTGCCTGAATATTATAAACAATACTTTCTCTATACTGCTTAAGCAGTGGCGAGAAAATAAAAGATAAAGAATTGAAGGGCTTGGGTCAGTAACAAAATAAACCGTATCACACACAGGAAGTCTCCCACTATTCGTACACTCGTCTGTTAATATGTCTATAAAGGTCGAAGTGGACTCATCACTGCTCCACGCCCTTCATGTAACTAATTCATATCCCGGTGAATAAGCTGATAAGTCATCAACCCTCAGTTTTACAGTGGAGCAAAAAACTACTTTCAACGTAATAAAGGATTCAAACAAAGGTTACATTAAAATGAAACTAGTTCTGTGTAGGTTTTGTCCGAATATCATTAATTCCTGGTTTTCAATATTAGTTAAAAATGTTTTTTGCTCTGCTGCAAAATTAAGTTTTTTTGACCTATCCGCTTATTCACCGGGGTCAAAGATAAACGAACAAGACATGTAATAAAGAGCTAAGCAACACTTTGACCAAAATACAGATATTAACTACTAATAGCGGGAGAGTTCCTTATGAATTAACTCCTTAAGAATTATAACTTGACTCATTGTGGTCACTTCACAAAGGAGTAAGTCCCTATCATGTTACTGCCAGTCATTGTCACGGTCACTCTCGAGAATGCTCTGTGTTGCAGTGCATTCACCGCTACTCACAACCGCCTCCGTCCTCCGGCTCCTCCCCCGCAATCGCCCGCGGAGAGCGGTCGTGACGTCACGAAAACGTCGCGTCGCGAGTTTTGCGGCGGTGCAAAAAAGGAGGTCGCCCGCACCCGGAGGTTGACCGCGCTCGGCAGTTGCGAAGGGGGCCCGTCGGAAAAGGACTTCTGCGCCGTGACGCGTCTGAATAAAACGGCGAAATTTCGACAGAAAAACTCTTATTGCCGTGCGCTGGGGTTGAAAAAGTGGATAAATCTTTTTCCTGTGTATAGTGAATTACTTCCTTCAACACGTTATGTTATCAGAATCCATGTTTTGTGGCTTCTTGATACCGAATAATCAATCGGCGGCAAAACGTTTGTTCGTCTTTCCGACCGTCCGACCGTCCGTCCGACCGTCCGACCGTCCGACCGTCCGACCGTCCGACCGTCCGACCGTCCGACCGTCCGACCGTCCGACCGTCCGACCGACTGTCCTTCCGTCCGACCAACTGTCCGTCTGTCTTTCTAAGTGTCCTTCTTTCTGTCTGTCTGTCCTTCTCCGTCCGCCTGTCCGTCCGTCTGATCGTCCGTTCGTCTTTTCGTCCCTCTCCGTCTGACTGTCCGCCCGTCTTCCTTCCGTCTGTCTTTCTGTCCGTCTGTCTCTCTGTATCTATCCGTCTGTGGGGCAAAGCTAGCACCAAAACTGTTTAACCGATTTTTCTACAAAATGGATTTCCTCGATCAATTTGTAGGAACTCGAAGCCCTCTGATTTTGGAACGGATATTTTAATCGTGAAGGTACTTTATATGAAGGTTTAAATAGTTTCAAAATTTTCAAAAAATTAGCTCCGATTTTTTCATTAAACTTTGTCCTCAAATAGTGTAAAGGACACTTGAGAAAGAATATTTCCGTCGAAAAATCGCCGGGTTTTGCCGCAGCATTACAATACATTCTCTATACTACGTAAGTAGTATGCGAGAAATTAAAAAGAGGGAGGTGCATGGCATCATCTTGTTCATCTGTGAAGAAAGGACAAGAATAAGTGGTTCTGAAAAAACTACGTAAGATCGTCAGAAGTAGGGTGGTACCATTATCTGCCACCACACAGAACACGACCTCACGGTCATGATAATGAGGTTATTTATGCAATGTGCATTTATCCTTAAAGCTGTACTTTGTTTGCAACATATGTTACTCTCGAGCGCAAAATATCCTCATTAGTATTCTTCCAGCGCAGGTAGCGTTGCAGGAATGCCTCGCAGATCTGGAAACAAAAGATATGTCGGAGCTGCTTGGGATCTGCCGGTTTAGTTGCGGTATGTGGAGGGAGGAGAAAGAAAGGAATTCTTTTCTCGGGTTCTCCGCGCTCCTCTGTTATCCGGAGGTGGGACATTACGAATTGGTAGGTGTAATCGCCACTAATTTCCGCGCGAAGAGGATGATAATAGACGCACAATACGTCCAAAAAGAAAACTGGAATTTCTTGCAACTACCTACGTTGTTAATTGCAGGATTGGAAAATTTCAAAGACTGATTTTTAAAGAATTTTAAGCGCTTGCTAATTCCTTTATTTAATTTCGTTATAAGCAGTATAAGTCTATGATCTTCAAAATTATATATTAGGAAGCCTTTATGTTAACTTATAAAAAAGAAGTATTAATTATTTGATAGCAATGTAGATTTGAGTTCAATATCGTTGGAAAATAATCAGATTACTTCTTGTTTCTACTTTTCTCCAATGTGAAATTGAAGCATATTCCGTATAAATGTACATTTTTTAGTACTACTTTTCAGTTGAATCTCAAAATTGAAATTTATGTTATAGTTTAGTATCATTGCTATATTTTGCGTGAGCAAAGTACAATGTTTCTTCTTGTCCCCAACAGAGATATTAGTGGGGAAAATTGAAACTGGGAAAAATTCAAAACCCCAAATTTCCAGGTGAGTGTAATTTTTTAGTGGTGCGCTACTCACGGATATTTTAAATAAAGTAACTAGACGTATAGAAAAAAATTAAGTCTGTGACTTTATTGCTTCTTTGAAAAATTACTCTCTGAAAATCGAAATTTGTTCATTCTCTTTCGATAATTTTAGTTATCTGAATTATTACCTGAATGAAACATTTGAGGATGGTTAATATCACTTAGTTTTGCAAGGAAGAGTTAATTGGATCTAATGCCTTGAAGTTTAGAAATATACAACAACCCAGCGCTGAATAATTTACAAAACCGTAAATGTCGAAAGGGCGAAAAATGGCATGCATCTTAAAACGAAGACGGCCACGTTTTGTGAATTGCGTACCATTTTTTGAAAGAATAGTTTTGAACAACCGGAAATTTATATACAAAGTAATCATTTTTTCGGAGATGGTGAAGCATCCAATCCAATTAATTCTGCACCACTTAAAATGGAATGCCCCAGGAGGGCAAAAGCTACATTTAAATAGCTGAAATAATGGTAAGGGACCGTCTCAGCATTTGGTCTCTGGATCAAGGGAATCGTGACGAAAACGTAATCGAGATGGAAGTCCTTATTCCAAGAAATTGTTAACAATACTTTTTACAGATATAAAAAAGCAAATGGTTTGTTTTTATAACTAATTTTCGGATTTGCGTTTTAAGTTAATAAATAAATTACTTTACTGGCGTTTTTGCTATAGTATAATGTAATTGTTTCTTGTTATTTTTAGTAATCGATTCTGTTATTCAAGCAACTTGCTCACGAGCAAGTTTGTGATGGAATTCTGTATGCTGATGGTCCAGGAAATAGAATATGACCATCCATTAATGCGAAGTTGTAACACAGAGGAAGGAGTGTAATATATTTCCTCTATGGCTGTAAGTTTCAAAATTTTAAATTACATTTTTCTCTGGATGTACTTTTCACTATTCGTATACTCTTCCCAACCACCTCTGGGCTGATGTGAAGATAATTAGACATCACTTTTGCCAGTAAGAGCAGTAAATAAAGAGTACGAACGTTTGCAATGGCCAGGCCATTTCCGGTCTCTTTGATGAAGCACCCGTAAACCCGACCTGTAAGTCTTGTGTGCAATTTAGCCGGACGCTTGCGGTAGGTTGGTGTGCGGGGAGACGAGATAGCCTGTAACTGCTCATTAGAGAACCCTAGCATTAAAACCCTATGTAATGAGATTTATAAAGGGTTTTGCGTTGTGTCAATTTGAGCGGCAGGCCCACATCTAGAGGAAGCAGAACCAAGCAACCGGTCCTTGATCCTGACAGTGTAATTAACAAAAGTTAGTTGGTTCAGCGACATTTTACAACTTTCCCGACATTGTAAAGTTTCGTCGCCTTTCTTCCTTTTTTACGACTCGGTGGCTACTCGCTGTTCTGCAAGGGTACCACCCTTCTCATTGTGTGGGCCTGCTCGCTAGAAATAATTCGTAAGTCACACCCATGAACTTAACGGGACTGGTCGAGGTTTTTCTTTTCTTTTTGGATAATACAGCTCTACTGCGGCAATCGCGTGCAATGATGTGCTTAATCAGCCTCAGCCTGTTTGAAGAAGATGTAATCTCTTTTACAACTTAAATAGGGCGAGCGCTATTTATTGTTTTCCCTCAGCTCCTTGCTTCCATGTGTGGCGGAAGAGTGTGTTTGAAATAAGATAAAGAGAAAAAAACGAGTTTCAATCCTCAGGCGTTTTGCTCTAGAAGGAAGGCAGTCCCTGCTAGTAAGGAGAGATGCCCCGAGCTACAAACCAACTGTAACGCCTACATGAGAACTGCCAGTAGGCTGAGGCGCACGTCATAAGGAAACAGGAAAACAAATAAGCCCAAAAAGTTTGGAAGCCAAACTATAACCTGCCACCGTCTCTTGAGGACTGACCGCGCTCGAGGCTATGTCGTTTTCTTTTAGCTGTAACGAGTCGCACGTTACTTGCGTCCAGTGTTAATCCGATGCTTATTAGGGTGTAAACGAAGTTCGCGTTAGGTTATGTGAATTTCTTAGGTATTTATAATGTAGAGCGATTGAAATTCATTTATAAATCCATTTGTGTATTGTGGAGATATTGAAGAAAAACTGTGTTTTATATTTTAAAGATTTTGATGATTGTGGTAATAGTGATGATTGTGTGGCAAATTTATTAAGAGGTGAAGTCGGGGGGTGATATAACAGACACAAGATTAATTAAAGTCATTAATTTTGTCCTAGCTATGGAGTTAATAATGAATCGATTGAAACACTTAGCAACTTCGTGGCATGGTTCTTTCACAATTTTATCCCATGAATAGAATTATGTATTAAGATTGCTTTGTTATAATACGAATATAGTAAATCAAGCCACTTACTTCCATTAACAGAAATTAAATCGAAATATTTCTAAACTAAAAAAAAAATACTTTGACGTAATTTTCCTCTTGTATTGCATTAGATGATTGACCATACTTCTTAAAAAAACGTTCGCCTAAACTTAGTCTTGGGCAACTTTATTTTCTGAAACATTTCTGTACGTGACTCAATAAAGAATTCGAGGGCAGGACTTTTTAAGTGTAGTGAGTTTGTCAGCCACGCTGCTTGATAACGTCATCGCGCTTTCTGAGCAGAGAACTCGCTCCTTTGACATTTCTTTGACATTGCAATCTCGTAGAAGTCACATTATTAACACAGACCGTGTTTTTTGTGAAGATCATTTACAGTTCGTATCTTATCAGAATTGAAATGTTCTTTTGAGGTTTCGCATTAAAGCAATGTTTTGAATTGAGACTGTGATAAATGTACATATGCTTTTTCTTCACACATGCAATATTATTTTGCCACACTAATGTTAACTTGTTCTATATTAAGAACTTGCGAAAAATTTTGTTTATCCTGTTTCAAAAAAAACTTTAAATTTAATAGTTTCCGTTGTTAGTGAATGAATGGAATTCGAATTATTAGTAATAATAATTTACGATTTGACCCCATCCCAACATTCCGCACTTTATAAATCATTGTTTTAGTGTCAAGGACGTATTAAAAATGATACAAAATTGATGACTTTTCTAACCCTGCTTTACTTGTACCAAAAGGATCGTAGGTAATTCTTTATGAAAAATCTGTATTCTGTAAGATTTGATAAGATTTTGAGGTGCTGATAAGATTTTTTTCTTGCATTTGGAGCTGTTCCTCATTAATTTCTCGTTAGATTGTTATACATCGTGTCCTTGGAAAAGCAAGTTATGCGTCTTCTTTTATTCAGACCGATGAAATTTTTTCTTTCATCGTAGGACATCCGACTCGTCTTTATTTACGGCATTTGTCTCTTTGACATTTTACATTAGCCTTTAAAAGTGATTTATTCCTGGAATTCGTGTTAGTAATCTAAACGTTAACCAAAATCCTTACATTAGGCAATAACGAAAAGCTTGTCCTATGTATCTTCCTTTGCATATAAATTTGAAGTCCTATGTCATAGAAGGAATCGTGTGGTGCTTTAATGTATTCTGTAGTCGGAAAGATGATATAGGCGATTGAAAATAATAATATTCTGTTAAACCTCTGAAAAATTATTTGCCTGAAAGATTTTCATTTTCGTGTAGACAGAAGCTCATTTTCCCAACTGACAACTCTGTGACAAGTTAATGGTCGGGAGTCCGAATGTTTACATTAGGAGATGGATTTCAGTACAAAACATAACGCACTGACTACTTTTTTCTCCCGTTTTCGTATTCGAAGTGATGTTACTTACAGACATTCTTTTGAGGGAGACGGGCCGTGAAAAAGACCGAGTGAAGTTCCTAGAAAAATCTTTTAATCTAAATATCTAGAACTTTCGAATTTAAACGTTCGAAAAGTAATTTCACCCAATAATTGGGAAGTTAAAGATGTAAGTCGTAAGACTTAAGTGGGGCAAGTCTGTTCTGCTCAATCTTCAGTACTTTTATTGAAGTGAGATCAAAAATACGTACGAGTATTCCGATACAAATGAAAATAGAATTGAGGGCAGATTCTTCTTGAAATCATTACCTATGGTTATGCAGACATCGCAAATTTTCCGCATATCTTAAATTGTATTTGTTAACCAACCAATATATAGCACAAAGTTAGCAAAGTAATAATAAATAAAATATACCTTAATGGTCTGTAAGGATGAAACGTGTCATAAATATTTGATTTTATTAAACTTAATTTGTTACTCGTGCAAAATAAACTCTTTTATCTATTTTATCTACTACTTCAGCAGTAAATGTGGGATCTATCATAAATTCATAATACAAATCGTAATGAAAAGCTAGACAAGTCGTAATGAAAATCTAGAACAATGAAAAGCTAGAACAAGACAAGTCGTAATGAAAAGCTAGCATTGCGAAAATGTATCCCAATATTCAAAACGCGCTTTTTTCTTCTCATTGAATGACATTGATTTTGATGTTAATGATGGAGTTGTTACTTCATTATTGAGACTAGATGAGAGAATAGGCGTATTTCTTTACAACGTCGATGAAATAAGAGAGACGAATTATTGAATTTAATGATAGTTCAGATGGGATTAGATATTGAAAGGAATTCCGACCATGTAACCATTACAAAATCATGAGATCGAGTGTGAAAATAAAACTATTGCCGCACTGGCTACACAAATCTATTTTCAAACGTAATTCACCAACAGCTACTACTCGCTTCTCTTTTCTCTTACACGTTGCGAATTCCCGCACTGGATGGAGGGGTGTCACTTTGCACCCGACGTGGGCATCCCGAAATAGGTATGCTGTCATCTCGATTTCTCCCGACCGTCATTAAGATCGGCGTGGAAGCGTAATATACTTAGTAATCGTTCAGGCACGCTTCGGTCACGGGACAACGTCATCCGCGGCTCTCGACCAGCCGCCGATATTAAGCGCCTACGAAAGTGGTCCGGAACGGAATGACTGGAACGTTGAAATAGGCTTGTTACGTACCTGCCATCGAGCTCGCAATGTCTGTTGCTGATGATTGACTGTTCTTCAGTGACCGCCGGAATTAGATATCAAAACACGGTCAAAAAATAAAGAACACTCCGTAGCGGATTTTATGGATAGTCTTTTCAAATTATAATGATGGTCATTAAAATGTATCCAAAAACGAAGGAAAGAAGTCGAGTAAATATACTCGTAGCTACTTAAGCGAAAACCGACATTGGGTGCAGCCAATAAGGAAACATAATTGAGTCCAGCCCTCGCAAATTTTTCAACGCATTTCATACACAACCACAGAAGTGTAAGCGGTATTCCTTCTACGTTTGAACGTGCGATCCAGCACCGACCAATACTTCAGCTTGCGGAAGTGTTCACATCCAGGTATCTCCCCGAGTGGGGCACTGTCCCAGATGGGACAAGCTCTGAGCTCCCGACATGTGTGATAGTGTAGTGCATAAAAGTGTTAAGTATGTGGATTAAGGAATGAGGATAAAACAAGGACGAGGATGGAAAGATCTCGCGTGGTCCGTGGCCTGTTTGTCAGGGTACTGCTCCGGCATTCGTCTGGTGTTGATCGGAGAAACCTCGAAAAACTGTCGATTAGAGCAGCCAGTTGCTAGAATTCTTCTCCTTCAGTTTGGCCTATCGTGTTGTATCGAACATGCTGACCTAAATGGCGAAGGTGGCTAAAACGTGTGCTTCGGTTTGAACGGTCGCGGGTTCGAGTTCCGCATGGTTGTTTGTCCCTTGTATTTCATGTGTGTTGTCGGGAAAGGCCTTGTGTGTCAGCTGACCACAGACCGAGGAACCTGTGTATCAGTGTCTAGTGTAAAAGTTAATACGTGTCCTCATGAGGGCAATAATAGGTACCAGGCGCGATTAGTCGAAATCGGCATTCCCTGAAACTCGAAAAAGCTCCCGGAAGAAAAAAGAGTGTAGTATCGAAAATCCGCCACTGTCGATTCTCAAAACCTAAGACCCAGGACAACGACTCTGTAAAGCAACAGATGTTGCCACTGAACTATCGCAGTCAATACAGTCGACTCCGGTTATAGTGAACTCGGATATAGTGAACTTAAGTCACAGGTCACGTTTCTCTTACACAACAAGTAAGCATAAGAAGATTCGCTTATAGTGAACCTGAACCTCGGATTTAATGAACATAGGAAATATGTCTTGGAAATTAATTCCCTCCTGGAAAAGAATACATTGTCTCAGTGCCACAAATTCCAACACTAGGTAGCGTGAAAAAAATATCGTCGGCCAAAGGTTATAACTGAAGTCTCTCTGGAGGTGAAGGTAGCGGATCCGGAGTGGGCACCTTACAGAGAACCTCATGCCAATCAGTTTCACTCTGGAAACAAAGGTCGCGACCTGCGTGGGCTACAACTGGCGGCGGCGACGCGCGAGGGCTTGCATCAATTGCAATCTTTGTAGATGTTTTAAAAGAAAAATAAAGATATTGATTTTTTTACTTCGCGCCTTTAATGTATTTTGCTGTGTTTCTATGTCGATAAAATTAATGTTTATGAAGAAATTTTATTTAATTTTGACATCATCGGATATAGCGAACCAAAAATTGACAAATAGGGAACGTAATCTTATGTAAATACATATTTTTACAGAAACAAGATACCCGCATTCAATAAAATTATTACAAGTTTACAATACATTTTGAATGAATTGGAACCATTTTTTATTTCACTTATTTTTGATAATTACATATTTTCATATATTTTATCTAAAACTATATATTTCTTACATATTTCGTTACATTTTAATATATTTAAACTTTTGAAACGAATCATTTCAGATTTGACTGTGCAATTTAAGTTACTAGAATCATCTTTCTTAAAAACGAATGTAATGGTATCGCGTTTCAATGATCTGAGAACCTTCGTCATGAATTCTCTAACTAAATCTTCCTCCTTCTCTACCTCTTGGAATCAAGGATGAGGGGGTGTTTATGAGGCAGACGTAATTTCAACCTCGACCTTGATCATATTTCAAAGAGCCAATGCGTTAGTCGTTCGAAAACTAACATATTTTTTAAAGGTCATTGTCTCATCGCGTTATGGGATTTGGAGGGAGAGTCCTTTAACCCTCCTCCCCCTCTGGGATCCATCACTGGCTAGACGATACTACTATTTTATTGAGCACTGGCAAATTGTAATCATTGTACAGACAACGAACGTTTTTTATATTTGGAGTATAACTCTTTACGTATGGTGACAACTGTACAATCGCGTCTGTAGAGGTGGAACTATCGTTCAGCGTCTCTGAAACCCTGTTAAAATCTGATCGACGACATAATTTACTCCGAAAATGCTTGTATACCAATTTTAAATACAATTAATTTTTATTTTGCATATTTTATGTTTTTCTTACATATTTTGGAAAATATAAATACATATGTATGTACATATTTTTCTTTTTTATTACAATAAATTCCGTTCCCTAGTTAAAAATATAATATAAAAGTGGACCGGAAGTGGTAGCTCAATTCATCAACTGATGTCACTGCAGCACCTCTGACCGGGAGGTTCAAGGTTCGAGTCCTGACGGCGGCAGGATTTTCGACACTAGCTTTTCAGCTAGGTCGAATTCAGTCGCTGTCTGGAAGAGAAATCTAGCGGCCGGCTGCTCTGATCGGTAGTTTTCCGTAGTTTCTCCGATCTACACCAGGCGAATGCGAATGCTACCAAACGGGCCACGGACTTCCTTTTCCTTCTCCTATTCTCTCCCCTTACACACACACACACACACACACACACACACACACACACACACACACACACACACACACACACACACACTTACACTAACATGCACTACACTACCACATATTCCGGGAGACCGGTCGGGAGCTTAGAATTAGTCCTCGCTGAGGCGGTGCCCCGCTGGTGGGAGAGTCCTGGTTAGGGGAAACCCCACTAGCCGACGGTAGGGCGGCGCCAGATCTCGCCATCTAGCGGGGGAAGATCACCGCCATTTCCCGAGGAAAAACATGCACTACACTTACGGGAATAATGACCAAAGCAGTTAACGTGCCTGGAAACACTAAAAAATCAACCAATGACACAATCATAAAAATGAAGTTCACCATAACCGGAGTCAACTATACGTTCATATAAAAATACTCTGGCCCTTCCCGGAGAGCCGCGCCTTATCCGTGCGGCATACGCCACCGCGCCCACGGGAGCTGGGCCCCGTTGCGGCGGCGGCTGCTGATGCGATCTCGCCGGCTCGGGCGCGCGCAATTCTCGGCGGAGCACGTGGGGGGCGGAGATGTCTCGACAATGATGGAGCACTCTATTTGCATTGGCGTGCCGGGACAGATCGGCTCGGCGCCCGCGTCGGCCGTTAATCGAAGCCGCCGCCGCCGCCGCTGGCCCCGCCCACACGCGCCGATGCTTGCGTCATCAATAACCTGCGGGAGTGTCTCCCGAACGTCTAGTCATTGTAGTACCCTTGGAGAGAGGAGAAGGCACCTGTTGGGTGAAAAAATTAGCGAGTCGTTAGACACGCTGGTAATGTGCGAGAAGTTCGAGTGACAGTTCTTTTATTTTTACTCCTGGGCAAAGCGAAGAGTCTGTGCCCTAAACTCGGTAGGTACAACTGCCGCTAACGAAATCAGTTCTCTCCTAATTTTAATAACCTGCGGTAGTAGCTCTCGAACAACTATTCATTGTAGTATCCTTGGAGGTAGGGGAGAAGGCACCTTTTGGGTAAAGAAATACGCGAGTCGTCTGACACGCTGGTAATGTGCGAGAAGTTCGGGTGACAATTTCTCTTCTTTTTACCCCTCTGGGCAAAGCAAAGAGTCTGTGTCCAAACCTCCGAGGGTAGAACTTCTGCTAAGGAAATCAGTTCTCTCCTAACTTTAATAACCTGCGGGAGTTTGTCTCGAACCCTAGTCATTGTAGTACCATTGGGTGGGGTGGGCTGGCTGGGGGGAAGGACACCTGTTAGGTGAAGAAATACGCGAGTCGTTTGACTCGCTGTAATTTTCAAAGGACCGTTTCCTTTCTTTTTACTCGTCTAGGAAAACTGGAAAGTCTGTGCCCAAACTTCGGTGGGTACATCTACCGCGAAAGATAGCTGCCCTCTTCTAATTTTCGTCAGAATATGGTCTCGTAGTTACCGTGTCCTGAATATATTTTCGCGTAAACTGGTCCAGGATGTGGATACAGTCCAGGAAAGAGCAGGAAGCGACTCACCTTCACATGAAGTAATACCTTCACTGGGACTGTGGCGAGGAACTGGTTGGGGGAGTGGGGCGTGGAGTTAGTGATACAGCCTGCTTGTCGAGCGGCCAAAACTGGGCTGTTGTGGCCGTCTTTTCTGTACTATGAAGTCACAAGGCGTGCAAATACGGACGGGTAAATCACACCAGATGGACGGTAAAACACACCCGAATGAAACTTGTACGTTAGTTTACACATACGAGCACACATACGAGTAAAACTTGTACCTAAAAACACGCGAGTAAAACGTTCACGTGAACACACGCGAGAGAAACCAGCATGTAAAACACGCTAGTAAAACTTGCACGTAAACACATATGAGTAAACCTTGCACGTATACACACACTAGCAAATCTTGTACGTAAACAAACGCTAGTAAAACTTGTAAGTAAACACACTCTAGTAAAGCTTGCATGTAAACACACGAGTAAAACTTGCACCATCTAGGGTTTGTGTGGGCCGCTGTAACCTACAGTAGCGTCGGCCAGGTTCCAAAGTGGCATGAGTGGGCACGGTGTTACTAGGCGGTGAAAGTTTTTTTTTCTTTCTTTCTTGCACAGTTGTTTAATATTCCGAGAAATGCAAAGAATGGCTTTGAGAAACCATAAACGAGTTTTATGAATTCATTTAGTGATACTCAATTCAAACTAAAATATTCTTCATAAGAGGTTTCTTTTGGCCTCTTTTCCACTCGTGAATTGTTAATAAACTTATTAAGGCAAAGTATAGTGTTCTTTCTTCCTTGAATATGTACATAGACTTTCACTTCATCTTTATCTGTTTACTTTTTCACATTTTTGTGCAGTTATTAAAATAAATGAATTTGCATTGATTACGATGAATATAAAAGTGCTGAAGATGCTACGTACGTAGGCATACCTCACAATTACAAATTCGTCATAATTACCTTAACATTACACCCAGGTAGACACCAGTCACAAGCGACAATGAGAGGCTCTGTCGAAGGTGAAAACACTAATAGACCCTCAATTAAAAGACGGAAGGTAGGTGTGTATCTTGCAGATTTTGCACCGACCAGAAGATATCCCGGATCTGCATTGTTTGGTTTATGAATGCATCTCACAGACTCCATCAGACCATCACAAAAATTATATTATCTGGACTTGAGTTCGAAATTTTAAACTAGTCAATTACCTTAAACAAATGAATAAAAAAGAAGCAGCATTATTCTGTATTACGCGAATAGAAATCTGTCGTCATCTTGCACTGACAGTCCGTGAAACATGATGACGCGAGAGATAAGGGGATTCGCAAAGGTTGTTACTCCCCCTTGACATTCCTCGATGACTCACGGATTCCCTCAGCTTAACTTAGCTACCAGAGAGAGTGAACAGACGTGCAGAAGTAGAGGTCGGGGAAACGGTGGCCGTAAAAATATTCCAGTACTATGAGCCAGGAGTGTGTGATCGCCTTTGAGTCATAAGTCTTTCAGTAATCAAAAACAATGTTGAAATATGGATTAAGTGGATTGATCATACGGTTTAAAAGTCAAGGATATATACATGGATTAAGTAAGACTGAAGAAATGCATGTTTTATGAAATTGTTAATTTTCTAATGGTCGCATGTTTTATTTTTCAAAATAATGGACGTTTCTGCAAATAAAGTACAATTTACATACTTCCAGAATACAAAGAATGAAATTAATACATTTTATGAAATTAATATTTTTTGTAAAATTATGCGAAGAACATTCTTTTCTTTTAGAATCTTCAATCAAAACTAGTGTTTACTGTGAAAATTGGATTCCCTGTCATAGGAGAGAACTGACTGTCGGTTATATGTTTCGTGCGTGGATATGTTTTCATAGTTATTTCATTAACATATCGCATTACTATAGTGATAGCTAGAGGGTGGATTTCGATGACCTAAAACATCACCAAAAATTATCAATGAAATGCTCTTAAAATGTTTTTAAAACGCCGTATAAGCAAAGAAAAGTGTAAAAAATTGGATAAAAACGGGTTCAAATGAAAAGTTCAAGCTGTTTTTTTACCAGTAAATTCGTCTTAGGTGCTCGCAAAATCGACCGAACTGGAAATGGCGCTGACAGGCGTCACAGGAACCTTAGCTTACATACAATGGTTAATATTACAACTTCTGAGCAAAGAAATCGAATAGACTACGCAGGAATTCCGTAGAGAATATTTGTTGTATCTCGTAAATATTGTTCCAAGGCAATGAAATGATGAAATCGGCGCAAGATGCTTTAAAAATGACATTAGTCGAAATCG
The DNA here is from genome assembly GCA_011170035.1 of Teleogryllus occipitalis. Taxonomy (NCBI): domain Eukaryota; kingdom Metazoa; phylum Arthropoda; class Insecta; order Orthoptera; family Gryllidae; genus Teleogryllus; species Teleogryllus occipitalis. The sequence goes on along the minus strand of BLKR01006073.1, from coordinate 35,890 downwards.
GCGAAACATGAAAAAGGTCATAAAAAAGGGTCATTTTCTTTTGTCATAACGTAAAATTAATGTCTATAATAAAAGGCATTGTTGTAAAGTGAAAAGAAAGCGAGTGGTGCTAAAACAGATAGTACTTTCTCGCCCGTATTTTCACGCAAAAATGCGCGAAAAGTACGGAAATTTTCGATAAGTTGTCCTTGATCTTATTTCAAAATCTATTTTTATGAACAGATTTCATTAAGGGGAAAAATATCTACCTTTAATATTTTAGTTGTAGGAATATGTCAAAAAAATGTCAATATTTTGGAAAATCGGGGATTTCAACAAACATGAGATCTGCACCAATCTTTTAAACGTTCTTCACATTAGCGAACAGAACAATTTAATCTAAAACGATGAACGAAAAAAAATGTTCTAGGACTTTCATGTAAAGTACCCCCCAAAATATCGATTTCAAATTCAAGGGGACTCGACATCTGTCAGATCGATTGGGGAATATCAATTTTGGTGGAAATTGGTTGAACGGTTTAGCCGCTAGCGTTGTTCACAGACGGATGGACAACCAGACGTTTTGCCGTCATTCGATTTTTCATTATCAAGGACCCACAAAATATGGAGTCTGTCTACACCAGTGTTAGAGGTTTTTCTTCTAAATTAAAATCTGGATTTAATCACTTTTTTTCACAAGTTTTTCTGCCGAAAAGTCGCTTTTTTTCGCGCAGCATTACATACATTTCTCTATACTTCGCAGCGAGAAAGTAAAAAAAGGACATTTCATTAAAATACGCCCCCTAGTGATGGCCAATTTGTATGCACTCGAAGCACACCGTCAAGTAGAATTTCCTTACATTATTTTAAATGCATTTATATTCCTTGTAATGAAGATAGAAGTGAACTCTTATAGCCTGCCTAACCTTTCCGCCAAAAAATTACTGTAAAATAACCAAGAGTCCGAAAATAATCACTGATATTTATTACGTATTTCCCCTCACGATCTCCTTAAATGTGATTCTTAATGTTCTGCAGTCACTAATAAAAATTACACCGCATTACGGATCTTATTTCTCGTTTTACTTTTGAAATTTTCATAAACGATTGACATGTGATTAACATACAGAATGAGCACATTTTTAGGAACTTTTTTTATTTCTCGTTACTTTTTTGTTGTTCTCTGTACATGAGAGTCCATATCTCAATATGGAAATTAACATATTAAGAAACAAGACCTCGGTTATCTAACTCCATTCGTTGGACGCTATAATTGGAAAAGTGGCAATGAAAATGGTCTCTGATCTTTAAAAGTACATGACAGGGTATCTTTTACATACTACTCTTTATATATGCCAAAATGTCACTTAATGACTGTGCAAAAACCACAATAGAGAGTAGCTCGTAGTCTAAAATTATATTACACGGCTTTATGGTGGTAAATATGCGGCTCTACTTTCTATTCAGTTTTCAGACATCATTGGATACGGGACGGTTACGCGATGTAAGAAAGAAAAATTGTATGAACTCTTTGAGAGCCTCCCGAAAACAAATATTTCTCCAGTTGTTTAAATTTTTGTGGCTTTCAATCTATGTTTGCATGTATGGTGTGGGTGAGTGCGGAGCAGTAAGAAATGTTGGAAACCATTGGAAATTATAATTGAGCAGACAAAGAATCAATCCACAGTTGTATAGAAAATATGACGATACACATATAGGCAATTCGTTTCATGATGCAAACTTTACCAGAAGTTTGGATTTAAACCGAAAATATGATGTCCATTAAAATAAACTATGTTATCAACTGCTAATAAAGATATGGTTTAAAATACCTATTGTGAGAATTAAGTTTATTCTTTCGACACTTCACGCATATTCTCTGTTCAAAACTATCTCGGAGAAAATAATGTGATGAGATATATGTGAATGTGAACAATATCTCAGAGAAATAAGGTGATGAAAGTTTTTTAAGCAGTTCACGTTACACATCATATGTAACAGTTTTTATTAAAAGCCTTTAATAAATAGAAAACGTTAGTGGCTTGGATGTAGTGACATTAACGCTCTATAAATGATTGATTGATTTTTAAGGAATATTATGTTCAAATCAAGCCCGAACAATGGCCTTGCGTCGCAAATGAGCACGACTGTATCTGCGATGGGCAGGGAAATTAATTTGGGAAAATGTATATTCCATCTTTTTTCCACGACGAAACAGTTAGTTTCTTGAAGTCTCACAGCTTATCACATCCGAAACCCCGACACTTGTCGGATATTTTCTGAATTATGGGTTTGATTGATTGATTTTTTCGTGTTTCCGGGCGCGTCAACTGCTTCGGTCATTAGTCCCGTTCGTGTAGTGCATGTTTTTTTCTCGGGAGATGGCGGTGATTTTCTCCCGCTGGATGGCGAGATCCGGCACCGACCTACCGTCGGCTAGTGGGGTTTCCCCCTAACCAGGACTCTCCCACCAACGGGGCACCGCCCCAGCCGAGACAAGCTCTAAGCTTCCGACCGGTCTCCCGGAATATGTGGTAGTGTAGTGCATGTTAGTTTAAGTGTGTGTGTAAAGAGAGAGGATGGGACAAAAAAGAGGAAGGAAAGATCGCGCGCGGTCCGTGGCCCGTTTGGTAGGGTGCTGCTCCGGCATTCGCCTGGTGTTGATCGGAGAAACCACGGAAGACTACCGATCAGAGCAGGCGGCCGCTAGAATTCTCCTCCAGACAGCGACTGAATTCGACCTAGCTGAAAAGCTAGTGTCGAAAATCCTGCCGCCGTGGGGAGTGTAACCTAGGACCTCCCGGTTAGAGGCGCTGCAGTGACATTAGTTGATGCACTGAGCTACCGCTCCCGGTTCAATTATGGGGTGAGCCATGAATGAGGTTGGGTGACCGGCCGATTACTTAGCCCTAGGATGGAATTGAGAACGGGGTAGGGAAGGAAGGATAGCGAGCGATCTTTATTGTGGGATGCTACTTCAGCATTCGCCTCTAAACGATCAAAGCAGTTCGATTCCTGTAGGCTGACGCCACAAACTCTCCGGTTTTCAACGCTGAAGGTGAATGTTTGGCACCTTGCCTGGTTCGAACCAGCGATCTCCACAATCACTAATACACTCGACCGTAAATGGAGTACTCTTTATACTTGCCGCTACCGGTTTTGGCAATTTGCGAATATATGCGGTCAGTAACTCTATTATTACCATCCATTACTTTGGTTTGGTACTCCGCACATCGGAAAATGGTTAGAAAAAGTGATTTTCTTTAATTTAAAATAAAATTGATAAAATGTAGTATTAAGCACAAATTTAAAAAATAAATAAAAAATGTATTAAAAACTAGAAAGATTGGACCACGAAGAATTTCGAGACTACACGATATAATAATGATAAAAAACACTTATTTATTTAAAAAAGAAATGTGCCGGGGAAATTGTTCAAAGTCAAAATTAACATGTATTGTTACCTAAAATAAATGACTGTCCGTGTCCACAATGTCGAGATTATTATAGACTAGAACGAAGTTATTTTTTTATGTTACAAGAATCCACTTATTATTATGGAGTTAAAGCAAACCAGTTAATGATTTTCCATCCACCACGGGAGTGTTCCTACCCCTCCAACCCCTTTCGGTCCTGCCTGATTTCGTTTTTTTCCTTTTTCGCTACGAAGTAGAGAAAAGGTTATGTAATGCTGCGCGAAAAAAACGGCAGATTTTTTCAGAACGGCAGATGTTGCAGAAAAAACGGCGAATTTTCGGCAGAAAACTCACATTACAAGGCCCTTGAAACGAAAAAGTGGATAAATCCAGTTGCTAAATTTAGAAAAAATGTCCTCCAACTCATACTGTAGCCAGAATCCATGTTTTGTGGGTCGTTGATAGCGAAGAATCGATTGACGGCAAAACGTGTATCCATCCGACTGTCTGTGAACAACGCTAACAGCTAAACCGTTCCACCGATTTTGTCCAAAATTGATATTCCCCAATCGATCTAACTGATTCCGCTGCCCCTTAAATTTGACATCGATATTTTAATTTTGGGGGGTACTTTACATGGCACTCCTGGGACATTTTCCAAATTTTCGAAAAAAAGTGCTCCATCGTGTTTGATTAATATTCTTGTTGGATAGTGTGAAGGACGTTCAAGAGAACATTGCAGGTCTCATGTTCGTTGAAAACCCTGATTTTTCGAAAATTGCAGAAGTTGAAATTTTTACTGGAGTCTTCATACGACTACAATATTAAAGATAGAGTTTTATCCCTGAAAGAAAGCTGTTCCTTAAAGATAGATTTTGAAATAAGGTGGTGTACGATTTTTCGAAAATTTAATGACTTTTCTCGTAATTTTGCGTGAAACTACGGGCGAGAAAGTACATGGTGATTTAGCACAAGTAGATTTTTCTTCCGCGGGCGTTCCCGGCACTGACGCGACCGGCGGGCGAGGCCAGGGCGCGTACGTGCGATTTGCGAAAACGCCTCCCCCTCCTCCGCCCCTGCCCCGCCGCCGCGGGCTCTCCCCGCCCGCCCAGCACCTGCGCCGCCGGGGGCGGGGTCGCGGCGGGGGCGGGGACGGAGCGGGGCAGGGCAGGGTGGAGAGGGGGGGAGTTGCTGCCGCCTGCGGCTTCACAGTGCGGCGGCGGTTGTAACCATGCGGTCGAAAAACGGCTGGCTCTCAAGCTGAATCGCCTTGAAAATGCACACAGAATGGTCAAATGTCAACGAAAGTTGTGGGAATAAATCGAGTTTAAGTCCGGTAAACTTGGTGGATGCCGACCTGGATGGCCGAGGTGGCTAAGAGCGAGTACCGACTCAACGCTTCGGTCCGAAGGGTCGCGGGTTCGAGACCCGTGTTGGGAATGGCTGTTTGTCCCTTGACTTTGTGTGTGTTGTCGCGGAGGGCCTCGCGTTCTGCTGACCCCAGATCAGAGGAGACCGCAAGAGTGTCTAGTGTATGGTCGAATATGCGTCCCTTTGGGACGTAAAGGGCAACCGGCTGTCGGCTGGATAAAAAGCCCTAGGAAAAAAAAATTTGGTGGATGGGTCGTTACTAATTTACTGATTTGCCGGCCTGGATAGCGAAGGTCGCTAAGGCTGAAGGGCCGTTGCTGCCTCGTGCCTGCAGGGTCGTGTGTTCGAATCCCGCCCGGAGCATGGATGTTTGTGTCCGTATACGAGTTCCTCTACCGTTATCCCCCCTCTCAACGTAAGTAAAATATAAGAAAAAACTTATTGATTTAGTACTGAAAATGGTTTGTTACGATATTTTATATTTGATTCTTTCAACTTTCTGATACGTAGGCAAATACTGTACCGAGCTGTGGAATCAAATATTAAATTAGTGACAAATTGTTGATGTTGTATGCGATCAGCCATCTTTATGCGATATGAATTGAAAAACATGGAGTTCAGCAGGGGAGACTCCTTATACATTCATATTCAATAGATACATTAGAACTTAAGGAAATTCAATATTTAATTAAGAACGTATGGGAGAGAAAATAAATGGACATTTAGAAAAATTATACGAAAAATTGGGAATGTACTGTACGACATAACGACAGTCGGTGGCAGGACATGGAGATATCATAACTAGAACAGAATTCTCTGGGAAGAGACAACGATTGTCTCTGAGTTATCTTCGCCGGTATGGGTAAATAAGAATAGAGCGTGGTCCGTAGCCAAATGTGTACAGAACTCGTTACTTTTCCTCGGAGATTGTTTGAAGGAAAAGACGATTGATCCTTTGGCTTCTGGAATTCTCAACTTGGCAAGAGCATCATCTTACTCAACTATTTATATCGTGGAGCAAGTCCTTCTTTTCATGAAACGGCACATTAACGCAAAGTCGTCTACTTGGCACTTTCGGACAAATCAGAAAAAGGTGAAAATGCCTTTACAAGAATTACATACATTTCCACTTTGTTATGCAATTTGGTCAATATCAGAGAGATCAAAAATCATCTTATTGAAATTGTGAATGATAAGAGGGTTGCGAAATATAAAATAAGGGCGGATAGAAAAAGAAATAAGTCGGATAGGTAAGAAATATACCTGAACAGATAAGATGAGAAATGGTTTTTATGTTACCATGTCCTCTTAATGGTATTGAACTCTACAAATTCCTCGTGACTATTGGTGAAGTGCCTAGAAATAGCCGAATTATTGCCTAGAAATAGATTGTCTAGATATATATTGTCTAGAAATCGCGGAATATTAGGCGAAGTACGAAACGGCCTTCACAAGGGTCAGTTCGCTTTCTGTGAACTGGCTTGTAAGAAGCCATTTGCCAATGAGATGCATCTGTAGCATATCTAATTGAGAATTGATGTGAGAAGGCTGCAATTAATCATTATTTTTATACCAAGTAGTTGGACACAGCTCGTTTCAGTCGCGATGTCAGGTCGAAACGGCTTCTCATACCGGCAAAAATGGAGAATACGGAAATCTCAGAGGTACTAAAGAAATCGTTCATTTGACGCAGTATTATTGGCTTGAAGGCAAAATAAATAAGAATATTATATTGTTTTTACGCTGTTTGAATTAATGCAAATATAAAGAACTTAGGTGATAATAAATTGCTTATCTACCCACAACTTCTAAATGGTAGTTGTTGAGTAGAATAAAACGATTTGATTAAATGTGTTTGCAGCTTTATGTTGCTTAATAATTTGTCTTCAGTAGTTAACATTTAAATATTATCAATTGATAACGAGGCACTTATTGATAAAATTGAATTAAAATATTACAATAAACTTAAATTTATTCTTGCACGAATTGAGCTTACACTCTCCCACTACACATTTTGGTAAGTTGAAGAATAGGTGTCAGAATTTGCGTAACGATATGTCTATCTCTTGATTTGAAAATGGTCGACACAGGCTTCTTGGCGAGTGAAGCAGTGGCCATGGTAGGTAGTGAACGTAAACTCCACTTCTGCTGCTGGAAGTGTACTCTGAAATTGGCGAACTTCCTCTTAGGATTCGAAGTACAAACTGACATCTGTTTTAAACCAGTCTTATATGAATGCTCGTCTGTATGAGATGCATATGAGGCCATGTGATGGCCCTGCCATGGTGTGCATGGGGGCCGGATATCTGAGGCATAATCAGAGACGGAAGTTCTGGAGTAAATGATGGAAACGAATAATCTTATTGATGTGATGGAAAGATGCCAGTGTAAACCAGGAAGCAATGTGGATTTTTAGTGATTTTTTATTCATTGCATATTCCATGTGAAGTTTTTTTCAAAGCAGCTGTACCTCTGGTAGTGTGTTATGTTTAAATTATCTTCTGAGTCTGTTTAAGACACCTGCTTAGATCAGTGATGAGTGCATTAAATAATTTGATGCGAAAGAAAACGTACGAAGATCTTATTGGGATGTTTTCTGCAATCCATCACACGTTTTCTCCATGACTTTAATTCAATTATGATGCTGTGACCTTTGTAATTAATTACAGATGTACACCTTCAAATATCTTGTAACCTTGTAAAATACGAATACCCGTAATAAATCGCCTCTCTGAATTCCCAGGTCAGAAAAAATTTAATACGTACTTCTTGTTCTCCTGGGGTTGGGGTAACACGACAAGTAAATTTTGGTCATAGCATGCATTTTGGTCAATGCATTGTAGTCAGACGAACAGTGACGCATTTAAGGCAATGTTAACCGAAATTGTAAATTTTCTTCTAAGTACTTTGATATCATTTATTCACACTATTTTTATGCGGCAAAATATAAAATTAATTCTGCGACGAGCAGAATGCATAGCATTTTGATTTCATAGCGTTAGCATAGCACATGATCGCGTAGCATTAAGCAAACATTTCTTTTATTATAATTTGACAGGGCCTGTATCCCTGACCATCCCCCTAGGTTGCTGCCGTATACTTCGATTTATTCAGTGTCCTTTGACCGGTCATCAGCTGTTACAGTGTCATCCAGTCGGGAGCTTAAACGTCACCATAGTGACGTCTCAGTAGTGATGTTCAAGCCCACGATTGGATTACATCGTAACAGGTGATTTAAGTCAAAGATCTCAAAGGTGTTTAACGAGTGACCGGCGATAGCTGGATTTTGGTCCTCGTGGCCGCGGAAACTATTTTTATACGGCAAAATATAAAATTAATTCTCCGACAAGCAGAGTGCATCAACATCATTGCACAGCATTAAGCAGCTTTTTCTTTTATCACAATTAGAGAGGGCCTGTATCCCTGACCTTCCCCCAGGTAACTGCCGTACATTACGATTTATTCAGATCGGAAGCGGTAGCTCAGTGCTTCAACTGATGTCACTGACCGGGAGGTCCTAGGCTCGAGTCCTCACGGCGGCAGGATTTTCGACACTAGCTCTTCAGCTAGGTCGAATTCACTCGCTGTCTGGAGGAGAATTCTAGCGGCCGGCCACTCTGATCGGTAGTTTTCCGTGGTTTCTCCGATCCACACCAGGCGAATGCCGGAGAAGTACCCTACGAAACGGGCCACGGACCGCGCGCGATCTGTCCTTCCTCTTCCTTGTCCTATCTTCTCCCCTTAGACACACACACACACACACTTACACTAACATGCACTACACTACCACATTTTCCGGGAGACCGGTCGGGATCTTAGAGCTTGTCCCGACTGGGGCGGTGCCCCGCTGGTGGGGGAGTCCTGGTTAGGGGGAAACCCCACTAACCGACGGTAGGTCGGCGCCGGATATCGCCATCCAGCGGGGGAAGATCACCGCCATTTCCGGAGAAAAAGCATGGACTATACTAACGGGACTAATGACAAAATAATAAATCAATCGATTTATTTAGTATCCTTTGACAAGTCATCAGCTGTTACAGTGTCATCCAATCGGAAGCATAAACTTCACCATAATGCCCCAGATTGGATGACTCCGTAACAGCTGATTCACGCCAGAGGACTCGAAGTATAACGACTGACCGGCAACAGCTGGATTTTGGTCCTCGTGGCCGCGGAAAATTTCGCACTGTGCAGTTAACCGCGGCTGGGACCGGCGGCGCGGTGGGTCTGATCTTGCACAAGCCGCCGCTTACGTAACCGCCCGCCGCGCGGCGCGGCGCACGGCTCGCGGCCAGTGAGTGCGCGCCCGCTCCGCATGGCGGCAGCACGCCCGACCTCCCCTCTCTCCCCTTCTTCCACCTCCACCTCCCGCTGCCCCCACCTCCACCGCCGCCGGCTGAGCCACGCCGCGCGCCCGCCTCCGCAACGCACCGCGCCGTGTCGCCCCCGCCGGTTTGAGCCACGCGGCCGACGTGCCGTCGTCCACTCCGTCCGATTTGCAAGTCCACCGCAAAACACCACCAGAACTCTCGCGCGATTCATGCGGACTTGTCGGCGACACTCGTGTGGGGCACGAAAGATCGGACGTCGCGGCCATCCCACTATCGCCCTCGTCCACATCGTTCGATTTGTCCGTCCACGCGCGTCGCAAAATACTGTCAGTACGCTCGCGATTCGTCTGGCATTGGTGACGGCATTGCAGCCTCGCCCGCTGGTTCAAGCTGCGTAGTCAACCCATCGTCGTCTACTCCGTCTGATTTGCCCGTCCACCCGCGTCACAAAATACCGTCAGTACGCTCGCGATTCGTCTGGCATTGGTGACGGCTTTGTAGCCTCGGCCGCTGGTTCAAGCCGCGCAGTCAACCCATCGCCGTCGTCCACTCCGTCCGATTTGTCCGTCCACGCGCGTCGCGAAATACCGTCAGTACACTCGCGATTCGTCTGGCATTGGTGACGGCACGCCAGCTGGTTCAAGTCGCGCAGTCAACCCGTCGCCGTCGTCCACTCCGTCCGATTTGCCCGTCCACCCACCTTGCAAAACACGTTAGCTCGTGTGCGATTCGTTCTGTCTCGCCGGTATCGTCGCGCCCGCCGGTTTCAGCCGGGCGCCCGTCCACTCGCGTCATCTGTCAGCACTCTCGCGATTCGCCTGGGGTCGGCATGGCTGCCAGGTCCGCCGGTTTAAGCCGGTCGGCCAACCCGTCGCCACCGTTGTCGACCACTCCGTCCGATTTTTCCCTCCAATCGCCTCGCAAAACACGTCAGACACGAGCGCGATTCGTCTGGTCTCTTCGGGGTCGCTGCCGGACACGCCGGTTCAGGTAAGCGGCCGTCCCATTGCCGCCAACATTTGGACGTCCACCTGCGTTTGCGTCCACCTGCGTTTGGGCGTCCACCTGCGTACCGTCAGTACTCGCGCGATTCATCCGGACTCGTCGACATCGCTGTCGGGCACGCCGGTTAGAGCCACGCGGCCGTCGTCGTCATCCACTCGGTCCGATTTGCACGCTCATCTGCGTCGCAAGTCAGCTCACGTGCTATTCGTCCGGTCTCGTCGGCCGCCGGCCGGCCCGTCGCCGTCGTCCATTACGATCGATTTCCCCGTCCACTTGGGCAGCGAAACACCGTCAATCACGCGTTTCGTCTGATGTCGCCATCGCTGCCGCGCCCGCCAGTTCAAGCTACACGTCCGTCTCGCCGCCGTCGTCGTCCACTCCGACCGGGAGAGGTCGCCCAGTGCATCAGCTGATGTCACTGCAGTGCCTCTGAGCGGGAGGTTGTAGGTTCGAGTCGTGACGGCGGCAGGATTTTCGACACTAGCTTGTCAGATAGATTGAATTCAGCCGCTGTCTGAAGGAGAATACTAGTGGCCGGCTGCTCTGGTCGGTAGTTTTCCGTGGTTTCTCCGATCTACACCAGGCGAATGCCGGATCAGTACTCCAACAACCGGGCCACGGACTGCGCTTGATCTTTCCTTCCTCTTCCTTAACGTATCCTCCCGGCATGTGTGGTAGTGTAGTGCATCTTAGTGTAAGGAGTGATGATAGGACAAGGAAGAGTAAGGAAAGACTGCGGGCAGTCTGATGCCCGTTTGTAAGGGACAGGGTACTGCTCCGGCATTCACCTGGTGTTGAGCGGAGAAATCACTGAAATGTAAAGATCAGAGCAGCCGGCCGCTAAAATTCTCCTCCAGACAGCGACTGAATTCGACCTAGCTGACAAGCTAGTGTCGAAAATCTTTCGATTGTCGGGACTCGAACCTAGGACCTGCCGGTCAGCGGCACTGCAGTGACATTAGCTGATCGGTCTCCGTGTTGACCACTTCATCCGCCACCTCGACCTGGCATCGAGTGGTTGGAACCATATTGGTCATCTACCACTGCTTGACCTATCTGCTGCGGAATTTTGACCTGACTGTCCGATCGTTGGAATCTGTGAGGAGCTACTCGGTTCGGCCCCGCCCATCTGAGTGCGCGGTCTTTCACAGCAACGTGGTCCTTCACCGGCGTGTTCGGTTGTTGACCACCGACCAGCATCATCTACCTTCGTCGCGAAACATCGTCCACAGTCCACCAGCATCGCCGGTCGTTTTCGACGTACTCCTCTCCATCACCACCAATTCAGCCTTTCTACTGTGTCGTCCGACAGTCCTTCAACTTCCCTTTTCTTCTCCGTTCGCTGTCACTGCCGGTGGCCTCCATCGGCCGTCGACATCTAGTTTTCTCGGACGTCTCCCCCTCTCCTCTCCTGCCAGCGACGCCCGCGGTCCGTGACAGCCTCGACAACACGTACCGGCGTTTACCAGCTCTTCAGAGGACGAGACTGTTTCTCCCGCCGGGAAGGGCCGTCTGCTCGACCGCAGATTTCGGCAAAACAACGACTCTGGGAAACGCGGTCCTGTGAGATATCTTTGGAAGGTCGGGTTCCCAGAAATTACACGCGACTGCGCGGTGGCAACTCTTTGTCGTGTATCTTAAAGGTTTCGGAGATAGTATAGAACTACTCGTCTCGCTAAACAAGTGAACATCACATGTAATTCAGAGAAGTATCCCTCCGCCGCGACAGATGTTCAGCCACGCCTCTTCGTAAAGGGTGTGATTATGGCTCCCGTGAAGGCATTACTAAGCAGAAGTCTAAAAGTTTCGTTGAGGTATGTGCACGTACGCGAGTCCGAGAAATATTGAAATTTAATTACGTATGTGGAAAAACCTCATAACACGCTCTCATATTCAGTAAAAGAAAATCGACACGAATGTAAATACAGCTCGTCACCTTAGAGCACAGGTTCCGAAAACTCGCGAACCATGTACACATCTCACATTCAAGAGTCGGTTTTAAAATAAACGTAATAGTTATCATACAAAAAGTAAATTAAACGTATTTATAAAAAAGAATTTTTACAGAAGAGCACATAGCACTGCACTTCCTAATTTCAATTATTCCTCGTGGCGCACTATATTTTCGTCGCACGAGACCCCTACAAAAGGTCCAAGGCATTTACAATTTAGACAACTGCAAACGAACGAATGGAGGAAGGAGAGTCTAATGGGTTCAAGGACACAACAACCACAGAACCTTCAGATACGTTGCTAGCACTAGCTGTCAAAACGGCCCTCTCTTATAAAAATCCCTCGATGCCACTCAACTGCAAGCCATTCATTTAGCAAATCCCCAGCGGGGATTTAACACGCTTTGTCGGCGCCGTGGAGATAGTTGAGTGGTCAGTGTCAGAGCAGGGGAACTCGACTCAACAGCCGAGAAACATCAAAGCCGCTGTACACGCCCCCCCCCTCTTCCACCCTCCCCGCCCCTAAGAGATGTACACGTCCTGTGAACATTGCCGACAGCTTCCATCAGCTCTCCTACACGCTGATGTGCGCCTTCCCGCGAGCTCTGGGTCAACGAGTGATGGCGCCTGTCGCCGGTACCTGCCGCTTCATTGCGCACTTCGTCTTGCGATCGACACCCATCCATCGACCTCGATCGTCGTCGAGATAGCTCGATTCGACTCAGCCTGAGGAGAAGCGAAATAAAAAATAAAATAAAAATAAATCGTTCCGCGGGGTTCCGCACGCAAGAAGTTCCGAGCCGCGGAGCGGTTGTTGTGTGCCGGCCGCCGAAATAAAAAGTGCGTGCGTACGCCGGCGAGACAGTGAAAGATAGTCATATCGGCGTGCGGTGGGTCAGTACGCGAACAAAAACACCACGCGGGCGGCCGGTCGTTAACTGATCCAGTGGTTGCGGGACGGCGGCGTTGGTCGTGCACATGCGCAGAGGAAAGCCAAGCCGTGTGTGTGTGTGTGTGTGTGTGTGTGTGTGTGTGTGTGTGTGTGTGTTGGTGCACGCAGGGCATGACGCGGAATGATAGCCCAGAAGGTAGGGATGTGCGATTCTGAATCGATTCTAAGAAGATCGATTTTTTAAACCAACATGATCGATCTTTTGAATCGATTTCGTTCTTTAAGGTTTTTGCTCGAATCGATTCTTTGAGCTTAGAATCGAAACGTTCATAAGCACCGCTTACATATTATTTTCTCGTTTACAAAAGTTGCTGTTTTAGCGTTCCTTGTTATCCAAAGAATGGCAAATAAATAGTGAAGTGAGCCAGTGAATCTCATAGAATTAGTTCTAATGAATGTTTCATTTTCTAAGAGAAAAGGCGCTTTCGCGCAGGTCCCTAATCGTATCATTCCACATACAGATTCTGCATATTTGTCAGTACACACAATTGTTTAATATTTTTATATTGTAAAATAAAATATATGCAAAAAAGTTATTATTTATTCATTATTGTTATGAATATTTCTAAAAATAATTTTTGTTTAATTTCTTTGTCAATTTTGATGAATCGATTTTTGAAGAATCGATTTTTAAGGGAATCGATTGTTTCACGAGCGATCCGAGATCGATTCAAGAATAGATTTTTTAACGATCTGCGCGTATCACTAGATCCAGTGTTTGCGGTTCAGCGTAGGTCGTGCGCGTGCGCAGAGGAAAACCGCGCGTGTGTGTGTGTGTTAGTGCACGCGCTGCGTGACGCTGAATGACAGCCCAGAGGGCACACGTGCGTGTGCAGAGGCACGCGTGATGCGCCTGAGAATCACGGGCGTGCTACTGCTGCAGCTGCTCTCGTGACTGTGAGCGCGCGCGGTCGGGCGGTCTGTCGGGCGGGCTGGTTTTCCGCGAATCGATTTCGCCGTCGCTCGTCCTCTGTTTTCCCTCTCTCTCACGACCTTCGTGGAATACGTCCGTCGCGCCTGGCTACCTGCCCTGTGGGACGAGACGGCCGCGTTGGGTTCTGTTTTGGTGGCGAACTGGGACTGTCCGACTTATTACTCCAACGTAGGTTTGGCAACAATGTTCATCTAAAAGGGAGAAAAAAACAAGCAACACATTTCATTGATTGATTGTTAGTGATTCCGAGCGCGTCAACTACTCAGGTCATTAGTACCGTAAGTGTAGTGCATGTTTTTTTAATCGGGAGGTGGCGGCGATCTTCCCCCACTGGATGGCGAGATCCGGCGCCGATCTACCGTCGACCAGCGGGGTTATCCAACCAGGTACCTCCCACCAGCGGGGCACCGCCTCTGACGGAACAAGTTCTAAGTCCCCGACTGGTCTCCCGGCATCTGAGGTAGAATAATGTATGTTAGTGTAAGCGTGTGTGTAAGGGGTGAGGATAGGACAAGGAAGAGGAAGGAAAGATCGTGGGCGGTCCGTGGCCCGTTTGTTAGGGTACTGCTCCGGAATTCGCCTGGTGTTGATCGGATCTCCCGGTCAGAGGCACTGCAGTGACATCAGTTGATGCACTGAGCCACCGCTCCTCACAACACATTTCATATTATGAATATTTAATTTAGACTAACATCAGCTCTATTTCTTTCTTCTCTCCATTTGCGATTCATGTGAAAAGATTCGTTCACAAAGTGCAGATGAAGATGGTCTAAGCGTCTCTTTTTTATTTTAGTCCCTAGACAGAGACACTATCATGCATGCGTGTGTCAGCGTTCAGAAAAACGATTTTCAGGTTTTCTATTCTAAATTTAACAATAAACCATACAACGTAGCAGATGTTGGTCATGTGATAAAATAAATGACAACTAATATTAAAAATTTACTAAAAGGAGGACATTTAAATACAAAGGAGGACGAGATGACAATTGACGTCATGTAGAACTGTCCTCCTAAATAGAGGACGGTTGGCAGCCCTACTCCAGCGGAGCTGTTTGTTAACACGAGGTTTTCGTGCGAAAGTGGACTACTGGTTTAACGTCTCAAGAGAGAATTCGTGAAAGTATAAGTATTTAGAAGAAAATTAATTCAAAAGAAAAACTGTTGAAAGGGAACTGTGTCCGAAGACGAAAGTGGCAGACACGTTCAGGTATCTTTGCTCTGCATGTGAAAGTGGTGAAAGAGAATTTACATATTACGTGTTCATGGAAGGTAATAGAGAGTGCTTAAAATTACATCGGTTAAAATGCACACTCCGCTGAACCTGAGAATAAATTTATTTTAAAGTCGGAAAGTTTTGTTTTTTCCGAAGAGGTGCTGAAGGCGAAATTTAAGAACAATCGCAGTTCTAGAAAAGTGTATGTGAACACTTTTCTAAACAACTTTAAAATTACATTCTGTGTTAAAGTGATGCTATGCGATTTAAAACGATGCATTATCGTGATGATTAATTTGATCATTATTATTTCAAGGCGCCATTATTAATGCGTTTTTTTCGACCAAATCTTGTACAATTGGCAAGAAACATAAAATTCCATCATTTGAAAGGAACCTGTTCTTAGAGACAAACGAGAAACATTAACTTTCTGGGAAATCGCCCGGCAATTTTTTTAATTTTTTTGTTCGTGTAAAGTCACCATTTCGTGAAGGAAACATATCCGTTTTTCGTCTTAGTTCTTGCGTTCGGCCGGAACCATTTCCTTCCACCAACACCTTCAGTGTACCTTCCCCTTCCTCTCTCCTCGCCGCTCGCCGTCTGCTCGTAGCCCGCTTCCGAGCCACGGGCCCTCGCCGCGGCTTATCGCCGGACGCAGCGGGCAGCTGGCGCGGCTTGCGGTGGCGTTGCGCCGGGTGTAGATGGCGTGACCCCTGCGCCGGCCAGGCCTTCGCTCGCACACTGCCACCGCCTCCTTCTCCTCCTCCGCCTTCGTCGGTGCCCCTGCGCCGCCTTCGCCGCCTCCTCAGCCTCTTCGGCTTCTTCGCCTCCTCTGCCTCCGCCTCCGCCTCCGCCTCCGCCTTTTCCCTTCACCGCCGCCACTGGCTCCTCCTCTTCTTCCTCCGCCGCCCCCGCCTCCTCTCCTCCGCCTACGCCCCCGCCCTCGCGCCGCCTTCGCCGCCTCCTCCTCCGCTTTCACCTCCTCCTCCTCCTCCTCCGTCTCCGCCTCCTCCTCCTCCTCCTCCTCCTCTACCTCCACCGCCCCCGCCGCCGCCTCCTACTCCCCCTCCTCCTACTCTTCCTCCTTCCCCTCGCCCTCCTTCGCGGCCGCTGCTGCCTCCACGCCGTCCCCTCCTTCACTGCCTCCACCTCCTCCTTCGCCACCGCCGCCGCCTCTTCGGCGCCTTCCCCTCCTCCTCTGCCTCCCCATTCACAGCTGACACCGGCTCTCCTCCACCTCTTCCTCCTCCTCCGCCTGCGCCGCCGCCCCCGCGCCGTCTTCGGCTCATCTGCTTCCTTCAACTCCGCCTCCCCCTCCTTCACCTCTTCCTTTTCCTTCACCGCCGCATTCGTCGCCGCCGGCTCTTCGGTGCCTTCGCCTTCTCCTCTTCCTCCTCCTCGTCGCCCTTCTCCGCCGCCGCTGCCGCCTTCGCGCCTCTTCCTCCACCGCCTCCGCTTCCTCCTTCACCGCCTCCTCCTCCTCCCTCCTCCTCCTCCCCTCCTCCTCCTCCTCCTCCTCCTCCTCCTCCTCCTCCTCCTCCTCTACCTCCGCTACCCCCGCCTTCCCCTTCTCCTCCTCCGCTATCACCGCCGCCCCCGCGCCGCCTACGCCGCCTCCTTTGCCTCCACCTCCGCCTTTTATATTCCTCCGTCTCCTCCTCGCCATTCGCCTCCTCCGTCTTCGCCTCCTCCGCCTTCGTTTCCTCCGCCTCTTCCTCCACCTCCTCCGCTTCCTCCTTCGCCGCCACCGCGGCCGCAACGCTGCATGCCGGCCGGGCCGGCCACTCGTCCGCTGGCCATTTGATACTTGCTTCTCGTGTTGGGAGCACGCTCGCTAAGTGTTGCAGCCGCCGCCGCCACCGCCACCGCCACCGCCGCTACCGCCACGGCCGGCCGGCCGGCCACTTGCTCGCCTTTGTGCCGTGGAGGCGTCATTCCCATTCATCGGTTTCGTGAATCGAGCCCCCAACACAACTGTGGACGAGTGCGTATAACACGTACGTGTGAACGCGTGCGAGTAGAACGTGCATTGTTTTTTGCGGCAATTTCGGCTACGAGCTACGAGCTGGTGCACTGAAACGTCTTTGGTGTGTTGTTTTTTGTGTGTGTGTGTCGGTTGCATTCATGTGAACACGCAAGGTCAGCGTTTCCTTTACACGCACTACGAGTCCTTTGTGAAGGGGAAAATATCCCCTCTTTTTTTAAGCATGTGAACGACGTTTGGCGTGTGAGTGCAAATGAATGCTGTTGTGTCTCGACTCCTGTGGGATATCACGTGAAAAAAAAATTACTCTTTCGCTCGGTCGGTAGATGTGCATGAGCGGAGTGCAGGAGAGGCTGAATGATCTAACCCGGCACTGCAGTGAAAGCGTGAACCGAGAGCTGCAGTCTCTCTTAATCTGCGAATCTTAACTGTGCATCCCTCGCCAAAGAGAATTGATTTCGGGCGTGCTTTATTGCCGGGGCATTGTACTAGCCGAAGTGAGCGCTGAACTCTCGACGAAATGTGCGAAAAAAAAGTCTTGTGCAAAATTGCAAGGATGTCGTGAGGTTGTTGGAGTTGTTAGTGTCGTGCGTATACTGCGGTACAAACTTGAGAAAACGAGGAATCGGTGTTAGTATGCAAAGTATGTATGTTCTGTAAGTATCGTGTTTTGTCAAGAAAGAAATAATAAACAATTGAACGACACGTCTGTTTTGCATCTCTCGTTCTGACGCTACTGTATTGTCCGAAGTCAAAAGGCGTTTGAATAAAACCGAGGTCGGTAGTGTAAAATTAGAAACACGAGAGTTCGTAAGATCAGGAACTAGAAGCCAGCCAGGAAAAAGACATTCTGTCATTTGAGAGTATTTTTATCTGTCCCTCATCGTTTATAAGCACGTTGCAATTGAAACCTTGAAACGTGGGAGTAACACGAAACCTGTCTTTCGCACAGAAGAAGGTAAAAAATAGCGCATTACACACTCGAGGAGCGCTGTATGCTTCCACCGGCGTTTTTCCTCAACTCGTCCTCCTTCCTCACCGCACGCGTCGAACGCCCTCACCGCCTCGACCCCGCGTTGAAACCACGTCCTCAGCAAAGCACTTTTGTCCTCGTGTGACATCCTCTTTAGAGTTGCGTTGCTTGTCGCGCCCGTTCTCGCCCCGTGTGTCTACTATTTGCCACACGTCTGACGCGACCATCGGTGACGCGACGGGTATTCCGCGTGTGTGTGAATGTCTGGCTGCTTCGACCCGGCAAAGAAAACTCCCAGATCGAAGACGAGAAAAAAAATATAATAAAACACAAGAAAAATCTCTTGGCGGCTGACCGGAATGAAAATTGATCGCGGCCGCGTGTGTGCGACGGGCAAACGGGACGATTGATTTACCTGCGATTTGTTGGAAAACCCGTTTCCCCTCGCGGGTTTTCTGTTTAAAGCGGCGCATCCGAGTCAAGAGGGCTTCTCTCTGACCTTGGGGCCGTTGAATAACAATCCGGGAGGAAGAGATTCCCCGCCCGCCGACACCCAGCCCCGCCGCGAATCGCGGTGACAGCTGAAGCGCGGCCCGCGCGAGCCAGGCGCCCGCCGGCATTTGTCTCAGAGGGCGCTGTGCTCGGCTCTGCCGCTTCGACTCGACTCCGCTCGGCGGCCGGCGAGCCGGCTCAGTGAGCGTTCGGCTGCGGACGCGAGAGGCCGTGGTAGGTGTACGAGCCGTTCGGAGTAGTGCTTCTGCAACGGACGGGAGCGGCGGCGAACCCAAGGGTTAAACGCGCAGTGTTAGAAGATCTATTGCATGATATTAACCGTCTTATCATTTGTTATTGTGAATTTCAAGTGCTTTTTTTTAAACAGAAAATATTACGTTCATGTGCTTCGTTGTTACGTAGTACCTGGTGTAATTTCACAATTTACAGTTATTTGTGAGGGGAATTGGAGGAATATTGATAATATGTACTTGTGAAACTGCGAAATTTTAAATTGAATATTTGATTTGAGTAACTCGAAGTGAATGTTTACTGGATTATAGTTGTGTTTTTTTTGTTGTACGTTAAAACAAAAGTGGCTGGCCATATGTGCCAATTCGTAAGCTCTACGTCGAGAAACTTGAAGTGCAAATAAGCGTGTGTGAATTTTTTAAGCTGTAGGTGCCTGAAATACAGGGGGTTAGTGAATATTAAGTGTGGGTGAATGTGAATAAAAATATTGCATTTCGTGTCTGTTAATGATCGGTCTCTGTTAACGAAGGCACTTTAAAGAGCCGCAAACTAAGATATTCCTAGAAGCCTTAGCTGTCTGCTGCATTTACAATGACAACTTGTATAAATACGACCGTGAATAATAAATGTTCGTGGATGTAAACAAAAACACTGCAGACCTTGTCGGCTGAAGCGTAGAGCTCTAAACTAAATTACTTCTAAGAGTCGCAAACGACGTGAAGATACAAGTCTTACAGTTTTTGCTTGCGATTGCTAAGACAACCCCGATTCCAAGTGAAACGAGAACCAATACTACGTGTAACTAACTACACTAAGTTTAACAAACGGCACTAAGGGAAACGACCACAGACAACCAATAACAACTGACGAGAAGTGTAACGTCGACAACGATCCCAGCTGTATCAAACGAAACTTTTGTTCGACAACAGACAACCGATTCCTGGTGTAAGAATTGAGGTGGAGTGTAACGTGGACAACAGATACCAGCTGTGTGAAGCGAAACAAAGTTCTACAACAGACAACCGATACCAGGTGTAACACCCGATAGCAAGTGTCACGACGACAACCGACCCCAAGTGCAACGACAACTGATCGGTCGTAACAATTCGAACCGACGCAAACGAAAATTTAAGTTCAACGGACATCCGATACCAGGTGTAACACCCGATACCAAGTGTCACGACGACAACCGACCTCAAGTGCAACGACAACTGATCGGTCGTAACAATTCCAACCGACGCAAACGAAAATTTAAGTTCGACAACGGACAACCGATACCAGGTGTAACACTCTATAGCAAGTGTCACGACGACAACCGACCTCAAGCATAACGACAACCGATAACGCCACCATGGAGTCCCCCCAAGAGCTGCGGCGCCTGTTGGCGGAGCGCGCGGCCGAGCTTGAGCGCAAGGAGCGGCAGATCCAGCGGCTGGAGCGCGAGCTGGACCAGCAGGACGCCACCATCCGCCATCTGCGCAACGAGATCGACAAGTTCCGGCAGGTGGTGCGTCCGCTGCACCAGCACCTGCAGGCGTGCGGGGTGGTGGGCGAGGAGCCGCTGGTGCCGACGCCGCAGCCCCAGCAGCAACTGGTGCTGGGCCGCCCCAAGCGCCAGGCCATCTCCGCCGAGCCCGTGCTCAACTCGGACCTGCACATCCGCAAGGTGCCCAAGACCGCAAAGTGAGTACTCGTTGCTTCCTGACTCGCCTGTTGTTACGTTTCTCGTCCGGCAGAGTTCGGTGTTTACTCGTTATATATCCGGTATTCCTCGTTGATTTCTCGTTATTCGTACCTCGCCTGTTGTTACGCTTCTCTTCTAGTAGAGTTCGGTGTTGATATACTCGGCATTTTTCGTTATATGCTCCGTATTCATTGACATACTCGTTATTCGTACCTCACATGTTGTTACGTTTCTCTTCTGGCAGAGTTCGGTGTTTCCTCGTTTATATTATTTTATATATACCCGGTAGTCCTAGTTTATATTCTCGTAATTCCTACCTCACCTGTTGTTACGCTTCTCTTCTGATAGTTCGTTGTTGCTGTACTCAGCAATTCTCGTTATACACTCTGTATTCCTCGTTGAAATATTCGTTAGTCCTACCCCGCCTGTTGTTACGCTTCCCATTTAGCAGAGTTCAGTGTTGATATATTTGGTATTACTAGTTATGCATTCAGTTCTCCCCGTTGATATACTAATTATTCCTACCTTTCCTGTTGTTACGTTGCTCTTCCGGCGGAGTTCCGTGTTTATATACTCATTATTCCCACCTTATCGTCGTTACTCTTCCCTTCTGGCAAGTTCGGAGTTGTTATACTCGGTTGAAGCCGGCGGACGATTATGTTTTCGGGTGCTAAAATAATTGAGTATCGCCGGAGAGCGCAAAGCGACAACTAGCTCCTTTCAGCTCGCTTGTTCTCGCAGTTATTCCCTTTCCTTCCGGTGGACTTCAGTGTTAGTATACTCGATTCAGGCCAATGGACGCTTATTTTAAGGGGTTCTGAAACAATCGAGCATCGCCGAAGACAACGTGGGTTCTTCCGCTTTTCAACTCAACGCTTTCCGTGTAACAGTTCGATGTCGGTGTACTCGGTTCGGGCCATCGGAAAATCATTTGATAGGTTATAAAACAGTTGAGCATCTACGAAGACCGTCTCGCTCCGCGAAGTGTAACCTTCCGTCAGGTGGTAATGCTTAGGAAAGATCAGTTCAGAAAAGGAAGTTAGTAGATAGAGATTGGTTTCGCGAATGATGTAGTGTGTTGTGATGTCCTCTAGAAAACGAATTTTGTACAAATTTATTCAGATCATCTCACAAAGCTTGTCAGAAAATTAAAATAAATTCGCGCGCCAACAACGAAAAATGCAAACTCAGCCCGTGCTCGTCTAATGTAAACGGGCAGCCCACAGTCGCCAAAAATTGAAGAACACACTGATCACAATCGTAACTATTAAACTATTCTGGCAGAATACCGACTGGTTATTAAAGGAAACGTCCATGTAAGTGATATCTCTTTAAATAGAAGTTTTGAAGTTTACTTTTCTTGAAATCTAGCAAAATAAATTATTTTCGTGAAATATTATTCATTTGGCGGATTGGCAAGTTAGCCACAGCCCCAAAACAAGTTAGTCAACGACCTTTCGTGGAATCTACGCTAGTCCTTTCGACGCGGTACTCATCGATCACGACGCCCCAGTTTAATTTGACATAACTAAAGGTGTCAAAATAATCACTCATGACAGATACATGATGTATATAAATGCGACCCAACTTACGTGCTCATTTCCAATATCTTCTAAACGGTTCACGATAATGAAATTTGTTCTTCACAAATTACAAGTAGCATGACAAGTAGTATAGCAATTGCTTGGCGGTGTCCTATTTATCGAGATTTTGAAACATTAGTGAGTGTTTAAAATGAACTATGTAATATATTTTTACAAGCATCCCAAAGTACATTAAATACGAATACAGTGATATTACGTGTTCAGAATGCAGCGATATTACGTAATTCAGATTTTGCGGAAACAGCGTGAACAATTTATCCCCCGACATGTGCTCCAGGCATATGGAACGTTTCGAGAATGATCACCTTGCGAAAGCGAATATCTGCGTTTCTTGAATTACATCAAAGCCGCAATAAGTAATAAGTGTCGATGTGTTTGCGAACAGTTCCAACTATGAAATGAAGCGTGACAGAAGAAGGGAAATGCGAATGCTGTGATGAGAGTAATGATGAAGTATGCAATAAGTAATTGAACATTTTATTGTGGTTTTCGAACATAGCAACATAATACGTTTTAATACAAATTAAATAGTGTTTATTCACGTCTTCGTTAAAATGAATGCAAGAAAAAATAAAAAAAATATTTGCAATATTTGTTTTGCAGTAACAGAAGCAACCCAACTAAAATTGTGTTCATGCTTCGCAATGTGTTAGGTATCATCGCAAGGTTCTGTAGGCCTTGTGCTCTGGAGCCGAGCATGTGGCGTTTGGATAAATTCTTCAGGATTATTTATGCAGTATTACTTTCCAAATGTCAACAAATGTTATATCACTTCTGTACCTCTTTTACGAAATTTCCAATGCATGTAAAATATATGCATGTTCCCTCTTAAAAACTAAAAATGATTCAATATCTCGATAAAAACGTGCCTGGCGAATAATTGGTGTGTCCAATTTCTTGCCTTGCTACTTACAATTGCATTGTAGAAATGTAAATGTATTGAACCATTTACATATTATTGGGGCTACGAACCTCATTTGGGACCTCCTAAGTGTTGGATGTCAAGGGTTTCCTTCGGTTTTGTCGATGATGTGTTAGCTCTGGGCGTTGCTGTGAGGTTTGATGTATTTTTTACAGATCAAAGAGTCGGTAAAAATTTAATATTACAAGAATTGGCTTGTTTTGGTGTGGACTTTGCAACAGACTTTGTGAGCATCGTGGTCACTTGTAATATTTCTGGAACAAGTGAGCATTTTTTGTCATACGTATTTATTTATTTATTTATTCATTCATTCATTTTACCTCAAAAACAGTTAATAACCATGTGTGACTGGCTACGTGGAGAAGTGTATTGTTTTTGTTGTGTTGATGTTTGACGGAGGTTATGGAAAGCATCGTGAAGGACGTTGTGGAAAAATTCGTAGAAACAGTTGTATCAGGCACGCTACAAGCAGTGGCAGGCATTGTTTAAGTGTTGTGCAAGGTGTTCTTGGCGGAGCATTGGAAGGTGTCATTTAAGAGTGATGAAGGGCATTTATTTTGACGTCGTGAAACGTGTAATTTTAATCGTTGTGAGTGGCAATTTTTAGGCGTTTGATTCCGGAAAGGCTTAGTTTCTTGCTGAAGGCGTTTTTAGGTATTGTGGGAATTATTTTTTTTAGGTTCTGTGGAAGTTAATTCAGGTTTTATGGCCGATATTTTTGGAGGTGTTATGTAAAGTGTCGAGGTTTTACGATCTAGCGTGCGAAAAGTCTCATTAATTTTAATATACTTAAACAAATCAGTGAAAATGATTGTCGGCTAATACTAATGATAATACTACTGCTACTGCTAATATTTACTTGTATTATAAAGCCTAATATCTAAGGAAAAACAAATATTGTACTAATTGAAGGAAATTTCACATTACATGAATGCAAATTCTGGGACTGAGTACGTCCAGAGAGAATTTCTCCACGTCCCGCGTTTCTGTATACATCCTGAGTGTGTTAGTGTTCTACTATCTACAGGAGACCACATCCGTTGTCATCTGGGTAATGGATAAAACTTCCTTCCTCTCGTGTGTCATATGTAAGGGTCTTGCTCAATAAATTCCGGAATATTTTCCAAGTTCTGTCATTATTTTGCGAGGTCGTAGAATGATTGATATTCATGAACTGATAAGGATTATTAAGATTATTATTATTATTAAGACTCAAATAATTAACAAAGAGTGGTTTTAATTGAATAAATCAATACGTGCTACGCATTTCTAATCACATTCTTTAATATTAAATTCCTCGGTATTACTTTTATTAAATCATTCCACGCCCATTCGGACGATATGGTTGTATTTTAACTTGTCATACTGACGTAGTGAATACTTATTTATTTTGTCTAGACTAAGTGTCATTTCTTTTGAAAATATATTGACTCCGAATTTTAACAAACACGGTGAGCGTAGAGAACTTCCAATTTCGAATCTTTGTTTCTTCTGCAGATACAAATTTATTGTTGGTTTTAATTAAAAACTAGCTGTATGTAAAACTTAACACAATTGTTTTGCCTTAAATATATTTTATAATGAAACTTAAAGCGTAAACTTCATTTTGTTATGAAGATCTTTTAATTAATCGTGTACGTTTAAACCAAAAATAAAGTACTCCGTCTTAGCACTTGTCTCCATGGACGCAAGTCTGAGATCAAGGGCAGCGGACCAATTCCAAACTTTGTTTCTTTTTCGTCTTTATAGAATATTAAAATCATTAAACTTTCGTATTGATATAATTTTTCCGTTTAGAACTGTACATGTGTTGTATTTTTTTTCTTCGCTCTACAAAGAATGAGGTCTTAATTTTTATAGAGCAGGACGTCGGTCAAAATTAACATTCGAAAATTGACTTTTTTATATTGACTTTACAAAATAAGTTTGTGAACATCGTTGTATAAATATGGAATGTTTCTGCTTAATATTAAATTAAAAAGGAAAGTAATATTCGTTATCAACGTCTGTCCAGAAATTGTATGATGTTTATAATATTTTGCCTGCAACTATCTTCGTGCTTTCCCTGCAGCAGAGACATGCCCTTTTCTATTGCAATGTAACGGAAAGTAGCATTCAACTCCAATTTCGAAGTTTGCGTTGCACTAAAACAAATTGGAAAACGTTTTCTTGATGTTACATGAAGTTACATTAGCACTGCCTCCATCAAATAATTTCCAGATACGTTACAAAGTACTATTTTTCTGATTACTTTTTTTTCTTCATTCAGTTAAAAATAATCTTGGTTGGTGAACTATGAATGCACAAAGTAATTTTAATAATTTTTCACTCCATACAAATTTGGAAAGAAATAATGTTCTACAAAAGGAGAAATATTTTCTGAATTTGTTTCATCGTCATTATTAACTTCATCGAATTGAATTAAAATATTTTGTTTCGTTAAATAACCGGGAACTCATCGTAAAAAGCAAATAACAATGAAAGAGTTATGATCTTAACTGAAAATGAAAATATTTATGCTATACCGCCTACATTGTACGCGTACCAATTGAAATCTCGGGCTCATTGGGTACGTGTTTACGGCACAGCTGACGTCGCGACAGCAAGGCTCCAAGATTCTGCCCTCCATTAATTTGGTATTCACGTTTTAGAGTATGGAACAGCGTTTTTTAAATATTTTTTTAATGTAAAGGAACTTTTGTATACATACCATGCTACATCGTTGCAGTGATCGTGAATATTGTTTCTTTAAATATTTAATTTATTGCAGTTATTTGAGAGTGTTTTCAGTGTTGTACTAGAGTAGTATGCGTGCTGCGTTTTTAGAAAACCATTTTATGTGGTTTTGTTGGCAGCGTTTTTGCGGACTACAGATTACTAGTTATTTAATTTAGTACTAGCTACAGATTACTAGTTATTTAATTTAGTACTAGCTACAGATTAGCTACAGATAGTTATTTAATTTGTTTCTAGTATGTTGAAGGGAGTCCATTAAATGACAAAGAATATAAGAATACCGTTGACCGTGAATGGTAAAACAAATGAATAATTTTGCCTTGACAAGTAGTCATCACCAGCCAAAATACACGAATTGTTTAGTAGACGACTCTAAAAACTAGCATCTCTTTTCATTAAGATGACCTGCAATATCTGCAGTCGACAGGGAACCGTGATGACACAACAGTGTGCCCGTTGACAAGAACTGATACGATTATTTATAGATTCTCCACTCGCACCGAAATATTTTTAAATCGTGAGGCAACGTCGTCGATCTCATCCGAGTCGCGCAAGATGCAGAACGAACGGCAGAGTGGAATCGTTCAGAAATTCGTTTTCGCGTAAATCACTAGAACCGCGATGCACTCGACTTCGATAGCTCAAACTTCAGTAACGCGAAATCCTTCGTACATAGAATTATCTTGTTTTCCTATTATCTTTTCGGTTGCATTTTGAGTTCGACAATTCGAACATTGTTAAATCGAAATATCTCATAATTCTCAAAATGGTTATGTCCCTTTGAGGTACGATACATCGATTTTCACCTAAGTTTTCCGACCTGTTGTTACGACTTCAAGGACTTTATACAAAGTCTACGTATCTAGCGTCTTTCAGAGGATAGAATTTTCTGTACATTCATCAAATACATTTAATGTTTATATGTGTGACGTCAGACAGAAGATTACGTAAAGATCTTGTTTTTCCAAAAATTGTCCTTTCTTTCAAACACCAAAAATAATTTTAATGCATGTACGGATGTACGGTTCTTTCCAGATGAGTCTTCAATACAGACATTCAGTTCAGTATCCAAATTGTTAATTTTTATTTGCGCACACGAATTTTGAGGGTTAACTGAAAATTGTCACTCTGCATCTCGAAGTACACAATTCACACCTTTTGTTAATTTAGCGCCAGTTCTAAATTCATTAATTATGGTACCTTACGTAAACCATGGCCATCATCCAGGAGCGCGAAATCGTGGCATCCAATCAAGAACCTTCAAATGTCTTCCCTCTCCTTTAACCACATACTCATGGAACTTTCAGAACATGGCAAACACTTTCAAATATCCAACATTTTCAAAGTGAATGATTCACTATCAATTATACAGTATTAAATAATTAAATATTTATTATCCTAACAAAAATAAAAAGAATGATTGGAGGTCGTAAATCTCCATGAGACATTGTCCCTTGAATCATACTCCCTTATCTGGCAATCCCGCACATCTTTCAGGATGATGTTTTCGTCTTAAACTAATGCGTGGACCGTAGACCATGGAAAATTTACCATTGACCCACCCTGATACGGGTTATATTCTTGGACATTTTCAAATAGGGAATGGATACTACAGGGCGGTCAACGCTACGAACTATTTTGACTCACAAGTTCTCTTTCAGAGGCCGATAAAACAACAATCTATAACTATCCGTTTCTTTCGTTGTGCCTCGGCTGAGCGGGTACGAGTTCTGATTAAACCAGCAAAAGGTGGAAGGTTTAATTTTGCTGGGTGAAATTTCTTGTAAATTTCAGTCATGACACGGCAAACGACGTGATACAAGCCATTCTTCTTATTCTCTCCCATTTCGTCTAAAAGAGAACAAGATCACGATCTTTGTTGCCCAACCAATCATTTCACACCACCAAACTTTACGATATTTCTTATGGTATGTTTTTTCAACGTATATTTCTGGTTATTTTATTTATCGTATGAATTATTTTGCGGGGACACGGCCATTGGCTGTAGTTCGAAACCCATAAAGTCGACCCAGACCTTCATTGAAACGTATCCCCAGCACGGATCTAGAGGACTCTTCGAGCAGCAGCATCTCGTTGGCGTCCCTTTAAACGCCTGGGTGTGATTCTTATATTCTCTACCAGATGTCGGCCTGTATCAGAGTTTTCTGGTTCAGAAACCGTGGGAGCTCGTTAGAAAAGGAATTGACGAGGAATTTAATTTTGCCGGGCAACTACCAGGGTTCTTTTATATGTCACAAGCGTGTCAAGACCGAAGTGGGATTTTCCGACCATCAAAAATCCACCGGCACAGTCAGGATCGTACCCGGGCACTAGTGTGAATCTTAAAATAAATATGTAATACACAAACCGTTCAAATAATCACATTTGCTATTATCGAAAAATACCCGGCGCAACAATTTACAACCGTGTAAACTTGGTTACCTGTAAGTTTTTAATTGAGATACTTAGCAGACATTCGAGCGTCCTATTAAAAAAACTGGCGGTGATACTTTGCCGAATTGGCGATGTTCCGTCGGAATTTCAATGAAAAACTGTGATCTTAATATGTTACACTTCGTATGTAAAGTTTGTTCATAAAACAAAAGGATTTTAGCTTAGTGTAAATCAATCAGTGAAGCATCCGCTTTGTATCTTCTCGCATCTATCCTAAATATCTAAAAATTTCCGTGATCGAGAATTAAATCTGAAGATTTAATAGGGAAACTTTAATACACTCTGATTACATCCGAACATTTAAAACAATCATGTCGCGTAAGTTCCCAGCGACCGCGTGTGTCATTAGTGATACAAGTTTTCTTAATGCGTTTCTGAGAAAATTAGGAACCATCGTACCAGTTAGTCGGCATGTTAAAGTCAAAAGAACCTGCGCTTCGAAAATAACTGCCCGAACCTATCCTAAAACATGTTCTTAAAACTGACAAGAGTGTCATAGAAGCCGGCCAGTTAGGTGACCATATATAGATATAAATCGCATCAAATTGTTTATTAGCTTTATTTATTTTATTCTAATGATCCTGTTCTGCAACTCCTGCGCGAGCTGTTATTATCCCCTCGACGAGTATCGAGCAAGATACACAAAATATATGTGTTGACTTTGATGTAAGGTGGTCGTTATTTCCTCCAATTTTAATATTAATTGGCCCTCGCCGACGCGCGACAATCCAGGGTCCAGCATCCATCAGGGCACCCGCGCGCGGTGACAAGGGGGCTACGGCCCGGCCTTGCCCGCTTGGCTGGACCCGCGGGGGCTGGCGCGACGTGGTGGGTCGTTCACCTGCAGGCACGGACGTAGCTGAGTGGTTGGTTGGTTGGTTAGTGATTCCGGGCACGTCAACAGCGTAGGTCATTCGTCCCGTAAGTGTAGTGCATGTTATTTTTCTCGGGATATGGCGGTGATCTTCCCCCGCTGGATGGCGAGATCCGGCGCCGACCTACCGTCGGCTAGCGGGGGTTTCCTCGTAACCAGGACTCTCCCACCAGCGGGGCACCGCCCGGACAACCTCTAGGCTCCCGACCGGTCTCCCGGATTACGTGATAGTGTTGGTGTTAGTGTATGTGTGTGTAAGGGGAGAGGATAGGACAAGGAAGAGGAAGGAAATATCGCGCGCGGTCCTTGGCCCGTTTCTTGAGGAACTGCTCCGGCATTCGCCTGGTGTTGATCGGAGAAATCATGGAAAACTACCAATCAGCAGCCAGCCGCTAGAATTCTCCTCCAGTCAGCCACTGAATTCGACCTAGCTGAAAAGCTAGTGTCAAAATTTCTGCCGCCGTCAGGACTCGAATCTAGGACCTCCCGGTCAGAGGCGCTGCAGTGACATCAGTTGATGCACTGAGTTACCGCTCCCGGTACGTAGCTAAGGAAAAGGCAGTGTCCGTGTTAAAGTTTTCGCGAGTTTGAAACTCAACAAGCGGTAAGTTGCCAAAAGAACATTCAAAAGTAAATTGTCGGAATCTTTTATCGGAATAAAATTTTGATTTATTTAACAACTCTGCTTTGAACGCAGGAAGTGGATATCGTAGTTTAACTGAAGGCATGGAAGTAACGAAGGAAACGACAATGTCAAAGCTAAAGTTTTCGCGAGTTTGAAGCTCAGCAAGCGATAAGTTGCCAAGAGAACGTTCAAAAGTCAACCGGCGGAAACTTTAGAGGAATAAAATTACGATTCGTTATTTAGCTCGCGTAATCAACTCAGCAACACACTATTACAACTCTCCTTCGAACGCAGGGAGTGGATATAGTTGTTCAACTGAAGGCGCGCACGTAGCTGGAAGAGACAGTGTCAGCTAAACTTTTCGCGAGTTTGAAACTCAGCAAGCGATAGGTTGCCAACAGTACATTCAAAAGTAAACTGGGGGAAGCTTTTATCGGATTAAAATTTTGACTCATTATGTGCAACTCGCGTATTCAACTCAAGAATACACTATTACAACTGTCTCTTCAACGCAAGGGCTGGAGAGGCATTCACCAGAAGGCACGGTCGTAGGTAAGTGAAGGGCCACGTCGACGCTACAATTTCCATGAATTTGAAGCTCAGAACATCCAAAAGTAGACTGTCGGGAACTTTTATCCGAATAAACATGTTGATCGGTATATTGCAGTTCGCGTAATCAAATTCAACAGCACAGTACAACTCTCCGATGGACGCGTGGCCTGACGAGTCGTTCACTTGGCGTTACGATCGTAGCGAAGGGGAGGGCAAGCCGCAACTAAATATTTCACGAGTTTCTAGCTTAGAAAAAGATAATTGAGAACATTCAAGAGTAAACTTTTCGCTGGATAGCTATTGTTTGCCCTTTGTCATTGCCGCCCCCTGTGACTACAGCGATAAATGTGATGTTTTATTTGTATTGTTCTGTAATTTTTTTATGCATTTGTTAGGTTTTTTTTAATCTTTCATCCAACAACTCAGTTACTCGAAATTGTTCATATGCGAGGCAATGTCACTCGCCATTACTTGTGATAATCGCGAGTATGTATGTTATAGTTCCGCT
The DNA here is from genome assembly GCA_011170035.1 of Teleogryllus occipitalis. NCBI lineage: Eukaryota > Metazoa > Arthropoda > Insecta > Orthoptera > Gryllidae > Teleogryllus > Teleogryllus occipitalis. The sequence continues at coordinate 5,077 of BLKR01006073.1, read as the reverse complement.
GAGGAATTAATACGCCAAGGTATTATGAGAGTTTTGACCGATTCATAATACACACTATGAATCACACACTATGTATCTACACTATGTACTATATCTTCACACACTATGTATCATAAAAACCCTTGAAAGGCATAGTAATGTAGAATAAGGAAATAAAAAGTATTTAAAAAAATTCATAATACACCATCAACACAACACCCTGTAAGATTGATACGGCGGGCAATGACTTCGCCGGGGTGTATGTAACAATCCACTGATAGTAAATTTGCGTTTAAAAAAATAGAACTTCTTGCGCACCGTTATTCCAGTGCACACGAACCAGGAGGGACGGCAGTGTCCTGTTTCCGCACGCAGAGGTTGCACGCCGCTGCAGTGGACTATAGCGGACTAGGGCCACCCACAGGAAGGGCATATCGCTGATAGGTGATAGAGGCCGATAGACGCCTCACCGCACGGTGTTGCGGAACGCCATGCAACCAGCCACAGGCGGAGAAACCACGGTGTAAAATGATCGTTAGTGTAACGAGCCTCGGAACACGGTCTGGGGTCTATGTAAATACACATTTATTTTGATCTAAAAATCATAAACGAAGTCAAAATAACTTAACCCTTTATTACATAGTATAACTCAGCTGTAACATAATGTTTTTCAGGCCATAAACGCATTTTAATGATTTAATTATGAACTATTTTATATTACACGTGATGTACATCATGCGTATATGCACCCCATGCATTGTTAGGCGGTAAACGCGATAAGATTACGAGATAAAGTGATGGTAATCTAGTGGCGTCGTGAATCGTAACTTCTGGTAACATACACTATTTCCGTATATCAGAGACAAAATCTTTTTAGAAAAAACAATCAAACTAAAATACGAATGATACTTATTTTATTGACTTTCTTGGTACTTATTTATCAAATCGTGTATGTCATAAAATAAGTAATTTTTTAAATCGTGAAATGTAGCACATTTTGTTGAAGGAGTAACACAATTTAGGTTTGTGTTTTTCTCAAGCGATATTCTGATTTTTTTATTATTCTTCCCTTAATTAAAGTGAATAAATGTAATGAAAAGTAATTATTGCAACTAAAAATAGAAAATCGTGCAATAAATGGTTAAGCCTAATTTATTTTCTAGTTATATACTATATTGTGTGAAATTACTTCTTTTCTTCTGAAATTTACTATTGCCAAATCTGGATAGTATTTATAGCAAACGTCTAATACTATGACGAAGATTACGACCACTGCCCCCTGCTATGCTCACATATTCTCTCAATGTCAATCCTAATTTATTAAATTTACTTCGAATTTAATCATGGGTTGGACATACAACATATTACTACTTACCAGTTGCATGAGGACTGATTCCTGGAATTTTGTTAAGACTGGACTTTTAACTAAAACAAACTAGACATGCAACTTTGAATACAGAACACACACTTGTGCAGTTCTGCGATGGAATTAAAGTGAATGAGTTGAAGCCACTTATTACCAAAAACACAATAAATATAATATTGGTTAAAGAGATTAATATTTCATTAAGTTACGTAATCTATTCAGTGTAATACCTACATCGTAGAGTATACTCCCTTTCAAGCGCCTGTTTTAACGGTAGGAAAGCACTGCTGAACTTCTGCAGCGCCTCCGACCGGGAGGTCCTAGGTTCGAGTCCTGACGGCGGCACGATTTTCGACACTAGCTTTTCAGCTAGGTCGAATTCAGTCGCTGTCTGGAGGAGAATTCTAGCGGACGGCTGCTCTGATCGGTAGTTTTCCGTGGTTTCTCCGATCAACACCAAGCGAATGCCGGAGCAGTACCCTACCAAACGGGCCATGGACAGCTCGCGATCTGTCCTTCCTCTTCCTTGTCCTCTCCCCTTACACACACACACACACACACACACACACACACACACACACACACACACTAACATGCACTACACTACCACATTCCGGGAGACCGCTCGGGAGCTTAGAGCTTGTCTCGGCTGGAGCGGTGCCCCGCTGGTAGGAGAGTCGTGGTTAGGGGGAAACCCACTAGCCGACGGTAGGTCGGCGCCGGATCTCGCCATCCAGTGAGGGAAGATAACCCCCATCTCCGGAGAAAAAACATGCACTACACTAACGGAAGTAATGACCAAAGCAGTTGACGTGCCCGGAAACACGACAAAATCAATCAATGAAAAAACTGCTGAAATTTCTCTTCAGATTTACGATGGTCGAAATATGTTCGATATGCTCGATATATTCTCGTCTTCCATCAGGTAGTTTCTTGAGGTCATGCGATCGTACAATAACAAATTACGTCACCGGAACGTGCTAAATTACGATCCTTCGCTGACGATGTCTGGTTCGTTTCTCTGCGTTTGTTTGTTGAGGAAAAACAAGTATCTCGGAACTGAGTGTAGGAGTTCTGGTTACTGTCGAGGCCAGTCTGCTATCCTAAAGAACCATTTCCCTATTGGTTCGTCCACAGCTGTGTGCTATAATTTGGATTTGGCACTTCAGTGAGCAGAAGTAGTGAAGTTCTGTATATTTTTGGAACCTCGAAACAAAAGCAGCTACTCCTTCTGAGGCTGTTCTAAGATCTGCTCATCAGAACTGCAGTTGGTGACACCTATTGTTTCACTATATTATATCACAATTCCTGTTCGCAGCAGACACTAGGAAAATATCATGCAGGTGTAATTCTAAATCTGGACAACTAAATTTTGAACAATACTATACTGATGTTTCGGCCTGTTTAGTAAAACTATTACATATTTTCATTTCTTCAGTTAAGGGATCCCAAACTTGAAGTGTGAGTAAAACATCAGGATGAGGATTACGATTTTATTTTACTACCCGGCCAACAAATTAAGATTGTGGTTGCAACATCATTGTTCAAAAATACATGAATATTTTCTTTTGCCATGCAAAATATATTTTGGAAAGTGTCTAGTTATTATTGATGCAATGCAACTGCAATTTCTCTGTCGTGAGTGAAATTAATACAGAATTATGTAGACAGTGTTGGCATTAGTTAAAAAAGTTCAATTAGTTGGACTGAATGGAAATGACGTATTTTTTGAATGATACATTTCTTCATTTTTTGGAACTTTTAGATTTTTATTTATCAAGTTACTTTATTTTCATTTCTAATGGATTTCTTTCTTTTTAAAATTAATTTTTACGAAGCAATTAATTATTAAACGGATCTTGAGTTTCTTAAATCCGAACGTGCGTTGTTTATGTCTGCGACGAAGTAACTCAATTACGTTTTCTTAATAATGCAAATTCATAAATGGTATTCTATTTTAAAGATATTTCGTGATGACAACAGGTGGCAACAGATTTCCTTAACTTTGATTATGTCTGACGTGATCGCGCTTGCTCTGTAACATATCAAATCTTTCAGGAGACCTTGACGTGAGGAGAACAATAAGCCGAACAGTAGGCCGAGAACACATCAAAGAGGAGTCAAAGAGAAAAAGCAAACGTTTTAGTGACCTTTGAACCTTTGTGAAGCAGATGTCTAAGCCTGAAAGAAACCGCACCCACGAACCAAAAATAAGGAGTTCATCCGCTTACATTCAAAATCGCACTAACTGCCTCGAGACCTCATATGAAACTCACGGTTTACATGCATTCCAATCGTATTTCTTCTGCTAAATATCCCGCTAACGCTCTAGTTTGCTGACTTTATATGCGCGAGTCTCCTAAAAATATTAGCAGTATCTGGATATTTTTAAACTAGCTTTTGGTATGCATCAGTGAACGTTTTTTATCTTGCTCATTGGTTTCCACATTATGGCGAGAATTATGAAAAAAATGTTATAAAATTATACAAATTGTTCTAGAGAATGTGCTGTCAAGATATGTTTCAACCGTCACGCATGTTTTGAATCTGAAATCATCGAAGACTTTAATACATCTCAAAGCGATAAATAAACTCCGTAGTGTCTTTCCAGCATCTGTCTCACTGTATTTTTATTCTGCACTAGTAATAGTCTTTAAAGAGGGGATCCCCCACCTCCGGCTGATCCCCCTGTCATTTAAGTGTTTTTAGTATAATGTGCGGTAGGTATTAATCGTGCCAAGATTCAAAACTCCGGACCGGGAGCGGTAGCTCAGTGCATCAACTCAGTCCTGATGGCGGTAGGATTTTCGACACTAGCTTTTCAGCTACGTCGAATTCAGTCGCTGTCTGGAGGAGAATTCTAGCGGCCGGCTGCTCTCATCGGTAGTTTTCCTTCGTTTCTCCAATCTACACCAGGCGAATGCCGGAGTAGTACACTACCAAACGGGCCGCGGTGTTTCCTTCCTGTTCCGTGTCCTATCTTCTCCCCTTACACACACACGTACACTAACATGCACTACACTACCACATATTCCGGGAGATCGGTCGGGAGCCTAGAGCTTGTCCCGGCTGGGGCGGTGCCCCGCAGGTGGGAGAGTCCTGGTTAGGGGGAAACCTCACTAACCGACGGTAGGTCGGCGCCGGATCTCGCTATCCAGCGGGAAAAATCACCGCCATCTCCCACTGAAAAAACATGCACTACACTAATGGGACTAATGACCAAAGCAGTTGACGCGCCCGGAAACACGAAAAAATCAATCAATCAAAACTCCGGGATTTTTTCTTTCGATCACCGGTTTTGGGTCTAATTTGACTGGGCTAATAATGATAAAAAATAATGTGGTGATATCTTTTGCATAGTGCAGTATTTCAGTAACGAGTCGTCAACTGAACGATTGAAGAGCAATAGCAAAAGATAAACACAAAAGCCCGCCACAAATTTTTTAATGTCCGCTGCCAGTTTTACCGTCCACGCTTTATTCGATGTTTATATGAATCGTTACTATGCAGGTAAAGAAGGTTTATGCGCTATAATAACAAAACAATAAAGTTTATTTTGTAATATTCCTTAAAATTATTTATTCACGACTGACAGAATGTATCCTTTACGATGACAAGAAGAATAGTTTGTACAGGTAAGTGAATTTGAGGAGGGTTAAATTAAGTACCGTCGTATGTCATTGCTCGAACGGAACTGATATTTCATTGTTTTAATAATCTGAATAAAAGAAA
>BLKR01006072.1:0-65612 GCA_011170035.1 Teleogryllus occipitalis | reverse complement strand
TAGATTTAGCACATAAAGCTCTGATTTGAATATGATACAATGAAATCATCAAAATAACAGTTTTAGAAAGGAATGATAAATTGAATTGAAAATATTAACTTAAAGTTTATATACGTTTATTTAGAAATTTCTATACTTGTGTAAATATTGTCATGTGTGATTCTACTCATGTGATCTTTCAAAACACAAAATTGAATGTTTCTGTATTTGAAAACCTTAACACTACCTTCATCCAATCCAGTGCAGTTTATAGCAAACAGCTAAGCAATATGTTTCCCTATTTTTTAATGGTAATGGTTAAACAAGAGGAACAAATAGTTTCTGACTTTCGGTGTTAACAGGGGACTTAAAAAAAAATTAATAATACAGTTATTCGGTTGCTCAACACCCCTTTGATAGAAAAACAGAAACAATTGTTTGGGCGTAATGCACCTTGAAAAATATTTTTTTTATAATCAATTTCTTTCCTATTTGATAAATATATCGACTTGCAAATTGTAGGACTTAAAGAGAATATAAAAACCAAATAAAAGTTATGCTCATACTCGCCGTAAAAATACGAATTTACCATAATTAAATTGGCCACAGAATTTGTTTACAAGCAAGTGCATTTTAAGCGTATGTGGCATGCAAAAGCGCGGCATTGGAGAACTGTTTTTTCAGTATGCCCATCCCACGCTATTCTGCTAGCGCGAATAAATTAAGCGCAAACAAATGGGGTCTACTAAGATGTTAATTTCTTATAAACAATTACATATATCTCGAGAACGAGATATAATAGCACCGAACGGATTCCGGAATTTTGCATCACATTTAAACGCCATTCAGATTAGACAATAAAAAATGTGCAACAATTGCAAATGTATAAACAATTTCCAAATTTTGCAAATCTAAAGTGGGGAGAGTCTCCCGATGTCCCAGAACCAAAAACAGCGAATTAACAATTTTGCAACAATTTATAATTTTATAAACAAATTCGAAATATGCGTTAGAACGGCCGGGAAGGCTCCGCAAATTGTGCCTGAAATGAATATCTCAAAATAGCAGTTTGTCAGGAGTTACAAATGATTACTAAAAGTTAGAATAATTGTTGCTAAAATGATAAATATTTACTGGTCTATAGACAATCATTCTGGACGGAAAACCCCGCTTAGAAATATTTTTTTCGTCGTGGCGTACGCGCAGGCAAACTATCTCCTTCGGCAGGGAAATATGACGATATTTCCGTCTCGTACGTAAACGAACTAGCCCCCTCCCCCTGAGACAGCGTTCTTTCTGCCCCTTGGGATGTTGCACCAATCACAGACAACTGTGGTTCTACCTGCTAGCGATTGGTCAACGCGTCCCTCCCCCTGCCCTCCCCCAGGCCGAGGGGTGTCCAAGTTTGTCGGCGCAGTGTAGATAGAATTTTGAACGACATTTTTTCTGAGGGAGAGGGTACATTCGCAACAACGTAGTGAATGTTAAACAAGTTCTTCAAAAATAGGACCTAGCCATCTGCGTCCCTGCAGGAAGGACCGCAAAGACGGAAAATGTTCTAGATGTATGTGTCCTTGCCGTAAATCAAAAACTGGAAATATTTTGACTCACACTCGTAGAGAACGGTTGTAATATTTTTCAAAATACCCGGATCCCTAATTCTTAAGTATGTGACTTTTTCCTCAATTATTTTGCAATTTATTCTGGGGGTCACCCATTGACAATCCTCATTAATAATCTCCGAGTACCGAAATGGCCTTCATAGGCGACTGTTAAGTTTAATCGAAGAAAGATATCATTATATAATGACATTCGTAAAAATAGACTTTTTGTACCTCCTTCCTTCCCTTTATAATAACTTGTAACACTTCAAGAGGACCCCATTTGAACGCACGTGTTTACAACAATTTTCACCCCTCGCCCACATTTAATAATAAAGTCTGTTTAACCCATGTACTATAATAAATACTTTTATATTTACCTGTTAGTAAGTGAGCAAAATATCAGTTATACGATTGATCTTTGTTCCACTGATTAACACTAAAAAAATTAAATCAAACGATTTATCTTAATACAAGAGTATGAAGTGATACATACAAACTTCTTATTAAATATTCCTTAAAAAATGTAATTTGACTTGGGAAGTTACTATTTCAATGATTATGGTCACGTTTTCGTATACCAAGACGCATCATTCTTGAATAACTTCTCAAGGATTCAAAATGTATTTCAAATTAAAAAAGTAAATATTGGCCACCTATTTTGGTAACTGAACCATCTAATTATAGGCATTACAGAGCGCGTTACGTAAAAATTCAAAAGGAGTATTGATACATGGCGTTTGTCGCTATCCGGTTTGCATCATCATATAAGTTGGCAATATTGATACAACATTAAAGTGGGATATCACTCGATAGTTCTCAACGAAGAACAATATCTAATGAGAGAGAATGCTAATTTCTAATTCATTGCCTCCCACCTCCGCTGTTCAATTTGTGAAATTTTCAAATCTCCCTGCTCCCGTAAAAGCGAACCAATTTTTGAATGATCCCAAAACAGAGTTCCCTAACCGCTCAAGATCGATTTAATGTCTAGAAGAAAGAGGAAGTACATGAGCGGTTTATTGCAAGGCAACTGATGATATTGATTTTTTACGTTGTTCTCATAATGGCTGTGAATGAGCAGGCTTTCATGGTAAAACAGAGTATCAATTCGTTATAAGTGAAACAAAATTGCTGCTTACTTTAAATAAAAATTCAGTATCCTTATATAATGTAATTGATTCTATACTTTGCGGTAAGTGATTATCCCACGAATCCGTTTACTGGTATAGCATTCATGTATCCATTGGGGAGTTAACTGTTCCGTTATATTTGAAAATTACCCAAATAAATCCCAACCTATAATTTTCTCCCTCAAAAACTTCCCGTCTAATCTCTCCTAACAATAAACCAAATACCCATTGTCTGGCAATCCCAAGTCCAATATCTAGGTGTTACCTTTTCCAAGAAACTCCTTTGGTCTCATCACATCCGGAAAACCACTACAAAAGCACACCGCATCATGAACATTCTTTAACCGCTCCTAACAAACCAATCCATTCTTCCTAAAAAACGAATCCTAATATACATCCAATCCTACATCCGATATATCCTTACCCACGCCTATCCCACATGGATATCCATCTCCTAAACCAACCTCATTAACATCACGAAAGTTGAAAATCACATCATCCGCATCATTTTCCGACCACCCTGCTACACCAGATACAACGACCTAAGATCCCAATACAATATCCCTCACATCCTAAACAACATCCACGACTCTGCCAAATCTACTATCCAAAATTTTACCAATAACCCTATATTCCAAATATAGGAATAATCATCCCGTATCGGCACATCTTAACAAACCCTCCCAGACACTCATCGAAAAAAACACCCCCTAGATATTCTCCGACTTCCTTCTCCAAATACCTGTCCGCAGTGGACAAATGACAAAAATAGACAAAGACCGACATCGCATCGACCAATCCCCGTCCATGTACGAGGGAGTAAAACAGATACACACAAAATAACCCCTCCCCAGTAATCCCTTGATCTGAAGAGTTTCCTAAAAGGACAGGCAGATCCAAGATAAATAAGTAAAAGCACGACGACAGAATAAATATTTCAAAAAAGATTGTGCAGAAGTAGTATCACTAGTTGGTTGAGTACGATGCCCGAGAAAACGAAGACATTATCCGACCCATCAAGATCTGCTAAAATTTGGGCAATTTTTGCGATGGCACAAATGTAAAATGTAAGTACAAATATTTTGAGAAAAAAACAAATAATTTTCAGTATCAACAAACACTTTTCAAAACATGTTTCAATCAAACTCGGTGCGAAAAATGTAATAATTGGCATTTTAGAACATGTATTTGGTATTAGATTAATCCGAAGTATAGTTCAGCACTACAGCTCTGAAGAAGGCCACAACAAGATGGCCGAAAAGTCAGTTCCATCGACTGAGTCGCGGCTCATCCCGGACAGCCAAGAATCATTAGATTAATCCGACTGTTCCCAGCTAGCGGTATTCTCAGGCCTGTTCTCTGTATTTGTTATTCACGCCGGAAGTTTAGCTAGCACGACGTATTCCTATCACTGTACCTAGCTTACATGGCCTACCTGAGCTTTCTTTCGTAACACAGCTATTGAAACTAAGATCATTTCTATAACTACTTGTGCTAAAACAGCACGTACTTTCGCGCCCGAATTTTCACGCAAAATTACGCGAAAAGTACATACATTTTCGACTTATACCTGACCTTATTTCAAAATCTGTCTTTAAAGAATACAGTTCATGAAGGTAAAAACCATCTTGAATATTTTAGTTGTTGGAAGACTGAAAAAATTTTGAACTTTTGCAATTTTCGAAAAATCAAAGTTTTCAACGAACATGAGATCTGCAACACTCTTAAACGTCCTTTACACTATCCAACAACAAAATTTAATAAAAAACGATAGAGCCATTTGTTTTAAAAATTGGAAAATGTCCTGCAGACTTCATGAAAAGTACCCCTCCCTAAATTAAAATATCGGTTTCAAATTCAACGCGACATCAGCCAGATCGATTGGCGAATATCAATTTTGGAGAAAATCATTTGAATGTTTTAGTTGCTAATATTATTCACAGACGGACAGGAAGACAGACGGTTGGACGGGCCGACAGAGACGTTTTGCAGTCATTCGAGTTTTCGGTAGCAAGGGCCCACAACACATAGATTCTGGCGTCACCACGTGTTAGAGGATTATTTTTTTAATTTAGGAACTGGATTTATCCACCTTTTCGTCGTAAGGGCCCTGTAATAAGAGTCTTTCTGCCTAAAATTTACTGTTTTTTTTCGCACAGCATTGCATACATTTCACTCTACTCCGTAGCAAGAAACTAAAATACAGCTTTATATTTGCCTCGCCCGGAAATCGAAACGGAGACCACCTCTCAGAAAGCTAGCACGCTGTCCATGAACAACCCGAGTGGCTACTCTCACTGTTCATACGTTTCACCATAATACGTAAACGTGAAAGTAAAAAACATTAAAATATCATTTAAAAAAGTATGTGTTGATAACAATTATAATTGTAAATGTATGCGTAATATTTGAAAAATTGTGTTTTTTTGTGAATGAACAATTACATTCAGGTCAAAGAAACAACATAGTTCAGTTGATTCAGTGCATTTCATTTAAAAAAATATGGTTTTGTAATCAGAATCAAATATACCTTTAACGATACTCTATCTTACACATTCCAGTCACACGTTTTAACAATAAATTATTGTGCTGCGTAATGCTTTAATTGCATTAATCTATGTAATTGACCGACGTTGTGAAGTGAAAAAGGCCAATAACCGGAAAAAGTTGAAAGCATTATTCATTTCGCGTGTGTGTAATTTATTAAGCAAATAGGGGGAAATTTACCGAAAAACAACCGCGCATGTAACACACAATTTCACATTAAGGTCGCACTTTGTGGCGCATGTAATGATAGCGGCGAGCGGTCAACGATTGAAAACAAATTAGCCAGCCCGAAAACATCCACGCCAGTGGACACCTCCAAGAGGGTAACAGATAGTTGATGATAATATGGCGACAAAATTAGATGTTATGCAGCAATACTTAGTAGTCTAATTCAAGAACCATATGTCTTATAACTATATATAAAAAACAACAAAAGTTGGGATATATGTTAGCCTGAAAAATTCCTTATAATTATTGCACAATTTAGATATACATAGCAATAAAAGTGCAAACTTTATACAGTAACATACAGTAAATAATAACACTGGTCCTTTGATTATTATTGCATAAAAATATTCTGTGTTTCGAAATGCCCAAATATTCAAATAACTAATGTATAAAGTGCACATTCTGTATGCTAGTTTTTTTCTACATAAAACGTAGGATGTTTTAAATGACAGTTCACGCAAGTAGATAATAAGTAAAATGGGTGAAGGTAAGTTTTCTAAATGAATCCGGAGACTAAGAGAATCGTACTCAAAACACAAGATCGGCCTATCAACGCGTTCAGCCATGTGGGTGGCCAACATTTCAGTTATACGTTGAGAAAGCTAAGATAAAACGTTAGAATATGTAGGAAAGCGTAGGCAGCAGAAAACGTAGGCGGGCTATGTAGGCGGCAAAGAGTGGAGGGAGAAGAAGGGTTTTAGAATAGGGCACAGAGACATTGAAAAGTGACTCAGAAGTTCATCATATCACTTTATTACTCATAGAATAATTGATTTGTTGCGTGCTCAATTGCAATGGACAATAAAGTGTAACGTCAAAATCGTGATTAATTTTTTAACTTCTGTACCGATCTCTTAATTTTTTAATTAATAATAAAAATAAAATAAAAGAAGAAATCAAAATATAAGAATAATTATGCTAAAAATAAAAAAGTGCAATATTTTGAAAATTCAGAGTGTTCAACATAAAATAAATCTGCTTTATTGTTGTAGGTATTTATATTTTTGCTCTACATATACGAAAAAAGTACAGACAACATTTAGAGCCTTTCTGAGAAAATATTTTTATTTGCCTACCCTTGAAGCAAAAACTACGCGAAAACACACTTTCAAGACAATTTACATGCCATTATTTATTATCTAATATTTTAAACAGATTGCATTAGGACAACCAGCCGCGCTTCACCAGTATATACTTTTTCGCATTATTTCTAACTTTTGCAATTATCAAAAATTCAGGGAGTTCAACAATAATGACATCATCACAATTTTTGAAGCGTATTTAGCTTTATTCGTAAAAAATATTAAAAGAAAAATTTGGAGTAGCTTTTGGCAAAATATTTTTTTATAAATTGGTTATTTCAAGCAGAAATTATGCAAAAATTACAGTTTTTTTTAAATCGTCCAAATCTTTTTTTAAACATCTGATGTTTCAGAATATATTTCATTTTCAAAATTCCATCTTCAATATTGTACTTTTACAAGGTTATTCTGTTTTGCAATTTTTGAAAATACAAACTAACGTGACCAGCATAAATAATTTTACCGACCGTTTATACATAAGAGGAATTTAAGAGAACTAGAGCTGTTTTTGAGAAAACAATTATTTTAAAAACTCCCTATATTTCATGCAAAATTACACAAAAACAGTTTTTGGAAAATGGTAAATGACCTTATTTCATGATCTGCCTTTGAACAATATTATGAAAAAAATCGTTAACTTCAATATTGTAAACGTAGAACAGACTGATGGATAAACAGAGACTGACGTTTTACAGACAACCAATTTCATAGCTTCGAAGTGTCACCATACGTGGATTCTGATTATCAAGAATTAGAAGTAATTTAAGAAAATACAAGAACCAGATTTATCTATTTGTTCGATACCCATAGTACGAGTTTCTCTGACCAAACTTCTTTTCCCAGCAGAGTTACAACGCTTTCTCTTTACTATAAAAATACGTAGTGGGCGAGAAAATAAAAACGTACGTCTCCTCAAATAGAACCTTGTTGTGGAATACTTCCCTTCACCTGCCCCACTCCAACTTCCCCCAAAGTTGGAGCGACAAATCAGAACCTCGTAGCACTAATACGGGAGGCGGGTGCGGGAGAGGGCAGGTAGGGTAGGGTGCAGCGCTGGCGGGGATGGAGGAGGGGGAGGGAGCTTTCAAAAGTCGAGAGACGCGCCAACAACTCCGCAAGTATTCCGACGGCGTCCGGAGGACTCCGCGGCGCGCGGCCTCGAACCCACGACTCGTGCGACGAATCGCAACGCCAATAAACACGGCGCCAACTTCGGACTCTGAAATATTTACGTACGCAGAGAGCGGGTTCTGCACCGCGTCTCTGCACCCCCGCCCCCGCCACCCCCTCCTCCACGCCCCATCCCGCTTCGCACCCCCCTCGCCCCTCCCCTTTTTTCCCCACCTCCGAGTATCCCCGCCCTCGCCCCGATCTTCACTGACCCTCCACGCCCGCGTCCCCGCAACTCAACTCCCCTCCCCTCCCGCCCACCCCGACCCCTGCCCCGTGCCAGCCAGCACCTCGCCTCGCCTCGTAGTTTCCGCCCTTGTTTTTTGCTGTTATTTTATTTTCCCTGCCCCCGCGCAAAATTCAATTTTCCAATGCGCAAGTCCGCAGGAGAGCCAATATGAAATTTTGCAACAAAACAGCGGAGTGGGCTCTTTCGCCAGGTACAGCGTGCGGGGGGACAGCGGGAGCGGGTCGAGGCGGGGTCGGGGTGGGGGCGAGGGCGGGGCGGGGCGGGGGCGGGTAGGGGTCGAGGCGGGGGCGGGGCGGGGACGGGGCGGGGGCCGGACGGGGGCGGGACGGGGAGGGGGGGGGTGGGGCGGGGGGGGCGGGGCGGGGCGGGGGGCGGGGCCGGGCGGGGGCGGGGTGGGGCGGGGGCGGGCGGGGGGTGGGGCTGGGGCGGGGCGGGGGCGGGGCAGGGACGTGGGTGGGGCACGGGGTCCGCCTGCCGCGCTGGCCGACTTTTCTTCCCGGCCTGCCAGGTGTGTGTCGGGGGCGGGGGCAGGCGTGTTTCTGTATGGACGCCGTAGGGGAAGGCGCGCTGCCAGCTGCGGCGCGGGCCGGCGCGCAACTGTTTTGGAAGCCTTTCGCTCGCGTTGCATTCATCCGCGAGCAGCGGAATTTCACAATCGCTGCAAACGCCAAATATGAAGATTTAAAGCGAAGAAGAGAAGTGCGAGTGACAGGAAATCGATGAGTGCGAAAACTTTACAAAAGTGGGCGACGACAGCTGAAAAATATCACGTTCTGACATCTAGCAGGCGAAGCGTTTCGGTTGATTTGAACAGACTGGTGAGAACACATGCAGGAAACACGTATAAGAATGAGCAAAGAACTGTGTCACTGTGTGTTTCGTTGAAAGGATATAAGAGGTTTAGACCAACTACACACACTAAAAGTGCTAGTAGAATTCTCAACGTCGAAGCCAATAAACATCAATCAGCTATCGTCCCGGTTTACAAACCTCACGTTCGTTAGAGTTCGCTTCAAGTATCGGATGCAACTTTCGTTCAATACTTCTCCTAATACCTTTTCAGAAGAAGGAGGAGATAAATAAAAATTCATGTTCTTAGAGTAGGAGAATTTATTCGCTACAACTCAAGTTTTTTATTGTTCTTAATGAAGGGCTGACTAGTAAATCCTTAGTTGCCCAGTCAAATTAGAACAAAAAATTGCATTCGAAGGAAAAAAAAACGGAGTTTTGAAATGGCATGATTGTTCGTACCTACTGCATAACATACTAAAAATCCTGAAGTGTGGGGAGTGACCCAGGAGAGGCGACGCGGCGTGGCCGTTTGAAGGTGCTTTCTTGACGTTTTTACATATATCTTCGTAACTATCAATTTCACAGAAAATTATGTTCTATACAAAAGAAAGTATATAAAATTTCCTACAGCAACATTTCTATAAGATTTTGTAGTATAATTAACCATTTTAGTGCTTTAGTCTCTAAACTTCTTGTGGTTGGTTACGACAAGGCCCTAGTTTTCTCCTTTATAAAAATAACGTTCATCTGTATAAAGCGTTAAAGACTAATGACCACAACTGAATCTTCCGTGGCCGACACTCCTGGAATCGCACAACTTCAAGCAATGTTAATGTCTGAGAGGAGGTAGAGCCCCAAATCGAACGCCCGGTGAAGGAGAGAGCGATTATTTGCTTCCGGGCGAATAAACCACTGAGATTATTATTTACGTATGCGAAGTGCATGTTATATCCGTAGGCGCAGTACATTATTTTAGGGAGTAGGAAAACAGCACTTGTTAGTTTGAGTGGAGCCTAGACTGGAGAGAAATAAATGAATAAGTCAATAAGCAAACAATAATTATGTTAATCAGTAAGTTAAGTTAAGCAAATAAGTCATAAGTCATAGTCAACTGTTAACTAGTAAGTACATAAATAAGTAAATAAAATAAAATAAAATAAAATGAAACTGTCAAAGTAATAAGCGCATTAGGGGACAAAGGAAAGTGGGTATCGGAAATCTAACGGCAGAGGTGTTGGTGCGGACGATCTTCTGTGGCGCTGTTTGATTTCAGGTGCTGAGGAGACCAAACGCTGGAAGGCGAATGCGTGACGCCCGCGTCAGGAAATAAATAAAGTTTAAAAAAGTCGGATAGATTAGCATGTACTCGGCTTCTGACGGCAGGTTTTTACACCTTCAGGGTTTTTCCACAGCCTTACCTTATAGTCACTTTTCCTCGGCTTTGATGCGATGGAGAGAACATTTGGGGTGAATACCAGAATTCGAAAGGTTAGAACGCGATAGGTTATTGTAATGGCTTAAAGTCCTTCGGCCTAGCCACATAGTATCAAGTTATTTAATTTGTATGTAATAATCTTTGGATAATATTGATGTTATTCTGGTACATCCTCAGAGTTGTGCACCATATGCCCATATTGTTTTCAATATTTCTTTGTAAAGTAATATTTTATTGTATATTGAAAGGCAAGTACATGTTCCAATTATTCATTACATTTTTGTGTATTTGATATTCTTCTCTTTTTTCTTTCCACGCTCTTTCCATTAAAGTTTACAATCCAATGTCATGCCAAGATATTTAGCTGTATTTGCGTATGGTACCATGTGGTTGTTTAAATAAATTGTAATGTGGTCAGTATGCCTGTGTGTGAAGGTCATATAAACACTTTTACTCTCATTTAATTTAATATTCCAATCATTGGTCAATTTTTGTACATGTGTTATTGCTGATTGTAGCTTCTTCGATGGATGGATTGCTTCGTCAATTTTTATCCTATTGCTAAAATTGCAGTGTCATTGACACATGTTCCTATGACACTGGTTTGTGTTTGGGAAGGTCATTGATATACAGTAGGTACAGTATTTGGTCCCAGCACACTTCCTTGCGGTACCTATGCCTCAATTTCTTTGATTCCCGTGTAGGCATCGTCTCGTTGAACTCTGAAGTACCTGTCAGTTAAGTAAGGTTTTAGAAGTTTTGCATATTATTCTTCAGACAGCAACTGATTTCAACCCACCTGACATTCTAATGTCGAAAATCCCACCAGCGTTGGGACTCGATCCTAGGAACTGCAATGACGCTCAGAGGAACTGCAATGACATC
Organism: Teleogryllus occipitalis; assembly: GCA_011170035.1. Taxonomy (NCBI): domain Eukaryota; kingdom Metazoa; phylum Arthropoda; class Insecta; order Orthoptera; family Gryllidae; genus Teleogryllus; species Teleogryllus occipitalis. The sequence goes on along the minus strand of BLKR01006072.1, from coordinate 54,510 downwards.
AGTTGATGCCCTGGACCACCTCTCCTGGTTCTTTTGGTTTAATACGACAGGTATAATGTGGTTATAAGTTGAGGAGAGTGGCAAGAAAGGTATGATATATATGAGTCACTATGACAATACATATTTGGCAGAATTTGTAGGTGGGAGTGAGGGTAGAGTTCCATCGCATATGAGGAGCAGAGATTAATGATTGCATAGATGAGCTGAAACTATCGAGAATCTGAGATAATTTATTCATCGAGGGTTGAAGTTTGTTGCATGTACGCCGGTTAGTTTTTTGAGTTTAGAAAAATAAATTTAGAAAATGGCGAGAAGGAGGCTGGGGAATGAGGTATAAATAAGTACTTAAATGAGATATTGGAGAAGGGAGGTGGGTATGTTATAGCTAGGAGTGCTTGGGAGCAGATTAAGACAAGAAATAGAATGCATAAATTCGTTGGTAAATTAAAAGAAAATAATATAATGAGAGAGGATTGACTGAGGTGAAAGTGAAGAAGTTGAGAGAATTTGGATAGGAAATTAGTAGGTTAGCATCTAAAAGAGATATTCAGAGGAGGAAAATATGGGTAGTAATGGAAACTATAAAGATATTTTTGTATGTAAAATTATCATACATGTTATGTAAATATATTATAAAAATGATTATATTAGATAATTTAAGAAAGAATAGGAGGTGATGGAGGTTTATAACTAGGTGTAGGTTAGGGAAAGAGTTAAAAGTTGAAAAAATAAGAAGGTAGGTTGAAGGTAAATATTACTTAAAAAAGATATGTCATGCAGACTTTAAGGAGTTGGAGAAAGAAAATCGGTAACGATTGTTGCAGAGAGGCATGGTCGGAGAAGGAGAAAGTTTTGGAGAATGGGATGTTCAAGTGAAGATAATTTTTTTTAAGAATCGGGAATGGCTGTTGATTTATTGGAGAATAGAAGAATGATAATGACGTAATAAATGTAATCTAGAAGTAAATTGAACTAGAATGTTCGTACAGACTAGACAGTTGTAAAACATTACTACGTAATTTAATATATAGTACATATTATAAATTGCGCTTTTTGGCGCCCATTACTACACACGTGTAAACAAATCACGCAATATGACAATCCATGGGATTTAAGTGCTCTCTCTAATATTCAGATAAAATAGAATGACATTCCTGCAATTCAAAGCCTGCTGCATTAAATATGACGTATAGAAATCACTTGTCTGAAGACTAAAATGTTCACAATTTTAACTTTCAACAACAGTGAACATTACTCTGTGTTTCAAACTGTGTTTCAGTGTTTTCCAAATAGTTTAACTTAATTAGTTTCTACAAATGAGGAAATCATCTGATTTGACATATATTTTTTATGTATGTTTCCATTTGGGAATCATTGTTTCATATATTGAAGGAGTTACGGGTAAGCATAATAGTTCGGAATGTGGATTAATATTCTTACTTTTTTAATGCATATGTCTGATATATATTGAATTCAATCTATTGAAAATTGGCCAACAAAACTCTTGCATAACCCTAGATTGACAGAACATATATTTTTGAAAGATCTCATAAAGCAAATTGACACAAAATGTGCCTTTTAATATGTTTAAAGTTATATTTGAAATAAATTTTATAGTATATTCTATACGTCTTCCACTTTAAGGTTGAGCGTAACCAGGTGAGATATAATCCTCCCTTCAGCTTCGTTCAGGTGCTTATTCTTGAAACAGCGACTTACTTTAGTCATTTCCATGAACTAGCACAAGAAATAGGGTTAGAAGCAAAAATCTGAAGACAATCTCTTTGGTACATTTTAAGCATTGTAGAGCACTCTTCAATGCAACTGCACATAACTAATAGATTTAAATAAGTTTTCCATCAAATGACTGCGTAACAAAAATTTTAGTACCTAAGCGCACAAAAATATTTCAGATGGGCTTTTCGAATAATCATTTCTTCTCATATTTGACAAACGATATAACTACAGTAATCATAGATAAATGATGGTCACAATTCTCATAAACTATGTTTCTCCATTCTATAGAAAATTCGCTAACCTCTAGAAGCAAGTCTATTATGGTTTCCCTGTTCCTGATGTCCTGCCTATTTCTATTGGATGCGCATGGATAAACATTTAGTAGCGATGGAATATATCGCAACAAATTTTTATTGCACCGAAACTAAAACGGTTACGAGTAATATTCTCATAGAACGTTATGTCCAAACGTGAGGACGCGTACTTTGAGGGATTTGTTTACGACTCGATTTTTGCACGATGTGTTCCACGAAACCATTTCTCGAGGGGTCGGCGGACTTAGATCACCAATTAGTCTCTTGTCATGTCCTTGAAAGGGTTTTCATCCATGTAGCTTTTGATTGATTGATTGATTTTTTCGTGTTTTCGGGCGCGTCAACTACTTTGGTCATTAGCCCCGTTAGTGTAGTGCATGTTTTTTTCTCGGGAGATGGCGGTGATCTTCCCCCGCTGGATGGCGAGATCCGGCACCGACCTACCGTGGCTAGTGAGGTTTCCCCCTAACCTGCACTTTCCCACCAGCGGGGCACCGCCCCAGCCTGTACAAGCTCTAAGTTCCCGACCGGTCTCCCGGAATATGTGGTAGTGTAGTGCATGTTAGTGTAAGCGTGTGCGTAAGGGGAGAGGATAGGACGAGGAAGGGGAAGGACAGATCGCGCGCGGTCCGTTTGTTAGGGTACAGCTCCGGCATTCGCCTGATGCTGAACGGAGAAACCACGGAAAACTACCGATCAGAGCAGCCGGCCGCTAGAATTCTTTTCCAGACAGCGACTGAATTCGACCTAGCTGAAAAGCTAGTATCGAAAATCCTGCCGCGTCAGGACTCGAACCTAAGACATCCCGGTCAGAGGCGCTGCAGTGACATCAGTTGATGCACTGAGCTGCCGCTCCCGGTGACAATGTAGCGTTAATGACGATTTTCAAGTAGATCGGCATGGTGGATCGTCTACAAAACCGACTGATATCGACTGTCAGGGCACGTGGTCAATATAATTGTCTAATCCTACAACTTCAAATTCTCTTGTTCCTTTTGCTATGCAACAATTATGTTTTTTGTATACCATCATTATAAACAACCCTTTTCCATTAACAAAATCGTTCATAATATGGCATATTATGGTAGGAATCATTGCGTCATCGCTATTTGTGCACGAAATACGAGTCATCATTGACATAATAGTCACAGCCCCCATTTATCATCAGTTATGGAGTATAAAGAAGGCAGTGGTACCATGTAAATAGATTCAGTGTTCGCAGTAAAATCGAATATATTATGAAAATACTTCCACTTTTAAAATCTAATTTATTAACTTATTACTCATTTAAAATTATATGTTGCTTTTATTCTATAATATTTAACAATAATGACAAAGAACACCTAATTAGTTTTTTTGAGTATGACTATTAATAATACATTACTCACAAATTGTCATTATCTACTACAAATATTTAATCATATTTACTAATTATTTTTAATGAAAAATAGATTATAAATTTACCTTGTTCAGAACAAAAGTTATTATTTGTTTGAGACTGCACTAAAGATATTCAGAACTAAAATTATTTTTTTTGTTCTGAACAAGGTAAATTTATTATCTATTTTTCATTAAAAATAATTAATGTTACTTGTACAAAAGTAAATGGATTCCAGTCAGTGTCATAACACTATTATTTGTAAATAATAAACCAAGACGTTAATACGAAAGACAATTGCGACTCGTTACAGATGTTTCGCACTCGCTTTGCAATGTTTCGCACACGCTTCGTGATGTTTCGCACACTGGGAAAAAAGGAGGTGTTTTGCACACGAAAACCAGCGAGTGAAACCGCGTTTTGCGCACGACGTGTTAAAAATATATTATTAACCATTTATGAGTTGAGTGTTTTTGTTGGCCAATTGCATATCAATAATTTCATAAGCACCCAAAAATGTTGTCACACCCAAAGACTTCAATCCAAATCTGAAGACAGAATTGCACCACCACCCTCCACCGTAATATTGTAGATTGTAAATTTCACATTTTTTGTTTTTTTAATAAAAGTTATGGAAGGTGGTGACGCAATTTTGGTTTCAGATTCGAATTCAGAGCATTGACATACATAGAAAAACATGTGTCAAGTCTTTGGGTGTCACAACAACCACCGAAAACAAAAACTACAATTTCACTATGTTTTTTGCGACTTAAAAACTTGGAAGTTGGTGGCGCCATTTCTGGCTTCATATACGAATTCAGCGCGTCGAAATACATAGAGAAACATGTGTCAAGACTTTCGGTCTGACAACATTTTTTGTGTGCCTGTGTTATCAAACAATATATTACTACATATTCACTCCAAATAATCAAGGTAAAATACAGGACAATTTCCGGAACCCGTAAGAACTGGAACAAGAAATAATACAGGACAATTCTCAGAACAAGTGGAGCAAGAAATAATAATGAATGTATCTACTGAACATTCAAAATCCGGTGATTCAGAAATGAATTTGAGAGAATCACGTCAACAGCTAACCAGAAACTCGGAAAACGGAAGCGAAACTTTAGAAATATTACCAGATCTAAGATCAGCATTGATTGATCCAAGGGTTGACTCCTATGAAATCGATTTTTGGTGCTACGAGTGCACTACGGGTGATCATTTTTTGGAAGAATATTGTGTAGATCCGTTTAGGTACGCGTCTGAAGAAGTAAATTTATCCCTACCCTGTCCAAAGGGAACTTTTGGTTGCGTAAAGGGAATTGTGTTTAACCGAGGTAAGTACATTTCATTATAAGTACAATTCAATCTACGCAAATAATTTTGCATTGCGCAGTAATATATGTATGTATGTATGTATGTATGTACGTATCTCTCTCTCTTTCTCTCTCTCTTTCTCTCTCTCTCTCTTTCTCTTTCTCTCTCTCTTTCTCTCTCTCTTTCTCTCTCTCTTTCTCTCTCTTTCTCTCACTCTCTCTCTTTCTCTCTCTCTTTCTGTCTGTGTGTGTGTGTAATTAATCACATCACATTTTTAGTTGGTCGATCTGTTTTAGTTGTTAGATCAAAGAAGAGATACCAACATTTACATTTAATAATAGAGCGAGGCTACTTTTTATCCAAGAACAAATTCTACATATTTGCTCAGGGATATATACTATAAAGAAAGAAAGAGATGGATGATAAATGTTGTTGGTGTTATACTCGAATTTAATCGTAGCGTTACTTCAAGGTCATGAGCTGAACAGAGAGGGGACATTACCATCCAATCCAGAGCTTCAATATCTAACATTTAAGTCGTAATAATACTCCCGATTGGATGACAATGTCCCCTTCTCCCTCCATTTAGCACATGACCTGTCCAACATAACCACAAAATTGGAAAAAATGGACGATTTCTGCCGTACAAAAACTGTTAGTGAACGAGTCTGCAAATAGAAGCGCTAGAGTCATACTGTATTTTTTATGTATGAAAAAATTGAATATGCTTAAACGTCTTCATGCAGAAATCGTGCTGTGCACAGACAGATATAAAGAAACAGGGTGAAACAGATACACAGAGAGAGAAAAAGACACAGAGAGAGACATACAGAGAGACAAATACACAGAGGCAGACAAAGAGAAGAACTGAGAGACAGAGGAAGACAGAGAGGACAGAGAGAAACAGAGAGAGAGAGAGAGAGAGAAAAAGACGCAGAGAGAGACAAAGACAGAGAGACAAATACAGAGGCAGACAAAGAGAAGAACAGAGAGACAGAGGAAGACAGAGAGGACAGAGAGGCAGAGAGAAACAGAGTGTGAGAGAGAAAAGACGCAGAGAGAGACAAAGAGAGAGAGAGACAAATACAGAGGCAGACAAAGAGAAGAACAGAGAGACAGAGAAAGACAGAGGACAGAGAGGCAGAGAGAAACAGACACAAAGAGAAGTAGAGACAGGGAGAGAGACAGCAGCAGAGAGATATGGAGATAGGTATAAAGACAAAGAGAGACTGGGAGACAGAGATATAGGGAGGCAGAGAAAGACGGAGACAGAGATATAAAAAGAGGGAAAGAGAGGGTGACGAAATCAGAGAGACGGTTAGGGATGGAGAGAGGGGGAGAAGGAGAGAGAGGGTTAGCAGGACGTCTGCCAGTTCCGGTAGTATATCCCGAGAGGAAACAACGTAACTTTAAAAATAAGCTCTTAAGTCAATTTTAAACGAATTTTGTCTAATAACTCCATTGATATTTCGAATGGTTGAACTGCAAAGGAGCATTCAAAAGGTGGTTTGAAAAAATACTTTCTATGCCAAATTTGCATTTTAGAAACATGTAAACACTCCAAAATAAATATATTTGTTTACACAGAAAATTAACATAGAAATAAAAAAGCAATTGAATTGTGTAAATTGGATCCTTTTTTATTTATGGGATAACTTTTCTTTGTGAAAAAATATGTTCATTTCTTTTCTAAATAATAAACAGTTTAGTTGTTTATTATTCAAATTTTCAAAATTTCAATTCAAATTTTTGCATCCATAGCCTGTCCATATTTTATTTATTTTTCTTAACTGATAAACTCAACTACCAATTTATCTGTTCTGAATAGCAAGGTAAAGACAATAGTCGATTACTTGAGCTTATGATAAGCAAACAACTATTTTCACACAAAGCCGATGTCTATTACTACAACACTCGCCGTAGAAATCATTTTCATCAGGTGACAGTATCAACAGTTCACTACAAAAATGCACATACAATACATGTACATTATTTTACAACACTTTGCCAGATGACATTAAACGATGAAATTTTTATACAATTTCTACAGTTTCTTTTCTTTCTACAATTTCTACAGTTTTTATGCAGTTTCTATACAGTTAGAGACTAAACTGAGCATCAAAAGATCATTAATTTTAACAGTGATATTTAATGTATTATTTACCATTTGGACTAGAATTCAGTGGAAAATATAGTTATTCAAATTATCGTTTCAATGTTGTCGCGGCAGGAAATATTATTCCTTGACGAAGGACATGATGGATAAGAGCCCAAAATTAATTGCTGATTTATCCTTGAAAATAGATTTTATCGGAGCAGGTCTTTTTCTGTATTCAAAATTCAAGTTATGGCTTAGTGAAGGGATCACAGAATTTACTTCCCCCATTGCACGTCATATGCGGTTTTAACTGTTTTTTGCCGTAAAATAAATAAATAAATAAATAAACAATACGAATATTAAATTATATTAGATAAAAACCTGAACCATGAAGTTACTCTAAATAAAAAAAACACAAAAAAATCTAAGGTTGTACAATACTTCAATGCGTGTTCTATAGTGCGGTCTCTCACAAATTTCTTTCATTAATTTTTTGTAACAGAGTTCACCACTTTTATTAAATCTGGATTTATTTTGTGTAGTTTCTATTAGTTTTTAAATGATTGAATTGCTTTAGATTTAATAACAAATTTCTAGCATCAGTTGCAATTTTCTTACACACTTTCCATGTTATACAATGGTTACACACTTTCGTTACACGGGTAATCAGGACTCTGCAGCTTTCTTTGCTGGAGGGTATCGTTCGCAAATGCGTCGCCTAGCAGGTTGATGAGAACGGGTCCGCCGCTGCTCGATCCGAGACCGGTCACTGCTACTTTGATGATCACGACCAAACGGTCGCGGGAGGCAGCGGCACCCTGATGCAGGCACCGGGAGCGTTGCATCAGTGCATCAACTAATGTCACTGCAGTGCCTCTGACCGGGGGGAGATGTTCAGCTAGGTGGAATTCAGTCGCTCTCTGGAGGAGAATTCTAGCAGCCGGTTGCTCTGATCGGTAGTTTTCCGTGGTTTCTCCGATCAACACCACGCGAATGCCGGAGCAGTACCCTACCAAACGGGCCACGGACAGCGCGATTATTCTTTCGTCTTCCTTGTTCTATCCTCACCCCTTACACACACACACACACACACACACACACACACACACACAAATATGCACTACACTACCACACATGCCGGGAGACCAGTCGGGGGCTTAGAACTTGTTCCGGCTGGGGCGGCGCCCCGCTGCTGGGAGATACCAGGTTGAGAAAAACTCCCCTAGTCGACGGTAGGTCGGCGACGGATCTCGCCATTTATTGGGGAAAGATCACCGCCACCTCCCGATGAAAATGCATGCACTACACTTACGGTACTAATGACCACAGTAGTTGACGCGCCCGGAATCACTATCAATCAATCAATCAATCAGGCATCGACATCGCGTTCTCCTGCCGGCGGAGTGTCGGTAGCTCGTTCTCAGCATCCACTGACGCCAAGCGGTCCGGTCTACTTGAAACAGTGGGGCGGGCGCCGACGTTCTGCTCGCACTCCACCGCTCATTAATGAATTTTTTTCTGAATTGCTCATTATTGCGCTTTTTAATATCGCACTATGAATAACTTATGCAGTACTATTACAGTTGCTATTCCCTTTTGCGTGAGTAACTTCGGACACAAGAAATGTCCAACATGGCTGCCTCTAACGGTTTATTGTTATCGGATCGTCAAACATTGCGATGTCTAAAGAATATTACTCCAACAGACTTTTCTCAATCGTAACAACTGAATAGTTTTTATAGGACAGTCGATCTTCACAACTCCGAAGCCCTCTCACGACTGTAAATCTTCACAGCTCCATAATTTTCTATCGAACTTCCCCTTCCTCCAGACTTATGTGTGAGTTGTCCAATTGGACATTTCCCTTCCTTTCATGGGATGAAACAATGGAGATTTAAGACTTTTCTATTGCTTTGTTTTAATTTCTGGGTTGGTGATCACGGTGGTCGCCTGATAAATTTGCTCCGCGTCGAGCAATTGCGTCTCACACACACACACACACACACACATATATATATATATATATATATATATATATATATATATATATATATATATATATATATATATATTTCTAGGGCTTTTTATCCAACCAACAGCCGGTTACCCTTTACGTCCCGATGGGACGCATATTAGACCATACACACTTGCGGGCACCTCTGATCTGGAGTCAGTAGAACGCGAGGCCCCCAGGGACAACACATACAAATCAAGGGACAAACAACCATGGCCAAGGCGGGACCCGAACCCGCGACCCTTCGGAACGAAGCTTTGAGTCGGTACTCGCTCTTAGCCACCTCGGCCAACCAGGTCCATTCATATGTGTGTGTGTGTGTGTGTGTGTGTGTGTGCATGTATTTGACGTTATTTGGTTGGTAGTCCAACTTCTTCGGCCAACTACCAGTGTCCCCCATGTCTGGGCCTAGTTCAATTCCCATGCTTGGGCTAAGAACGACATGAGGCGAGCATAACGTATTATTTTCACCGTGACTAGCAAGATCCGCAAGCTTGAGCTTTTCTTCGTCACACAGCTACAGGAACTGGAGTGATTTTAAAGGAAAGCTACAACTAGTTTTGCCTCGTCCGGGAATCGAATCACAGCACGGGAAGCTAGTACTCTGCTCTTGAGCCATCCAGAGGCCATATATCTAGTCCAGGCCTCGTGACAGGAAAAAAAAATAAAGAAAACGGAGGAAACGTCGAAAATGCAAAAATATGCTCTTAAGACAATTTTGAGTATATTTTGTCTAATAAACTACTTGGATATACCGAATGGCTGAGGCCCATAAGCACTCAAACGCCGGTTTGAAAACAAGATTTCTAGGTAAACAATTTGCATTGCAGAAGCGTAGGACCACTCAAGAACCATGTCAATTGTTTATTTACAAAAGAAATCAATATATTAGTTTAGAAAGAAAAGTTAACCCAGAAATAAAAAAGCAGTTGAATTGAGTAATCTTTAACACTCCTCATGGGGTAGAAAACAATAATACAACAAAATAGTGAGTTATGTTCACAACAGGCGACTCTAAATACAAATGACACCTTTGCGAGCAGTAAGTAGGTGCAGAATCGCGAACATTCTAGTGTTACTGTTTCGTAGGTAAGTAGACGTTATATCAAAACATGTGTTTTCATTGTAAACGAAGAACTTTACGGATGGCGTCAAATTCACCGCGGCAAAGGCTGATGGCATTTACATTCAATTCCTGCAATGCCAACTGTCAGTTTTGCAATTCTTAAATTTTCCGACTGATAACGTTTATCAGCCATTATATTTTACCTCACATTACTCTATTATATTGTATTTTTTATCATTGCAGATGAGATATTCTATTTACGAGAATGTATTATGATAGAACCAGAGTCTCGGTTAGAGAAAATTACGAGACTGAATTACTCCGTGTACTTCTTCGAGATCTGTTACACCTCCAACTGCAATTTGGGTCACGTGGTCAGGGGATCTCATCAGCTGCTGCTGTTCGCTGCAGGTTTCAAAGCCATTCATGTAACAAGCACACGGTTTTGGAATACTTAAATTCGTGTCAATAGGATTATTGGAACCGACTACATCCGCAAATCCACATTCATGTACTTTCCCTAATATTCAAATAAAATTTGTGAATTTTTGCATATTCGTTTTTGCCTTCCAAACAGCGGCAGATCCAGCGAGACACGGAGGCTGTGCTCCACATCCAAATTACTTACCCCTCCCCAATTCAACAGTTTTTTGTTGTAATTTGCATAATTTTTGCACTGATAAATACATCTCATTACATTATGAATATTTTCATTATGCATAAAATGATATATTTTGTATTGCAAGTCAATAATTAAAAACATTGCCACCCCCTCCAAAATACTTTCTGGATCCGCCTCTGCTACCAAATCCCTTGTCAGTTCAAAATACTGTTACAGTTCTATTTCGAGACAATTTATTGCAGTCGATATGATATTACCTCGGACCTTCGGTCCTAGGGTTTGAGGCAGGATTTTCGACGCTGGCTAGATAGCTACGTCAAATTCAGTCGCTGTCTGGAGGAGAGTACTAGCGGCCGGTTGCTCTGATCGGTGGTTTGCCGTGGTTTCTCCAATCAACACCAGGTGAATGTTGGGGCAGTACCCTAACAAACGGGCCATTGGACCATGCGCGATCTTTCCTTCCTTTTCCTCACCCCTTACACACACATTTACACTAACATGCACTACACTACCACACGTCTAAAGCTTGGAACTCGTCTCGGCTGAGGGTGGGAGATGACTGGTTGGGAAAAACTCCGCTAGCAAACATCGGCGTTGGATCTCTCCATTCAGCGGCAGATATGCCTTACCGCGTCCTCCTAGGTAAAACAAGCACTAAGTTTACAGTATCGATGAATGATGAATGAATGAAGAATGAATGATGAATGAATGATGAATGAATGATGAATGAATGATGAATGAATGATGAATGAATGAAGAATGAATGATGAATGAATGATGAATGAATGATGAATGAATGATGAATGAATGATGAATGAATGATGAATGAATGATGAATGAATGATGAATGAATGATGAATGAATGATGAATGAATGATGAATGAATGATGAATGAACGATGAATGAATGATGAATGATGAATGAATGATGAATGAATGATGAATGAATGATGAATGAATGATGAATGAATGATGAATGAATGATGAATGAATGATGAATGAATGATGAATGAATGATGAATGAATGAATGAATGATGAATGAACGATGAATGAATGATGAATGAACGATGAATGAATGATGAATGAATGATGAATGAATGATGAATGAATGATGAATGAACGATGAATGAATGATGAATGATGAATGAATGATGAATGAATGATGAATGAATGATGAATGAATGATGAATGAATGATGAATGAATGATGAATGAATGATGAATGAATGATGAATGAATGATGAATGAATGATGAATGAATGATGAATGAATGATGAATGAATGATGAATGAGTGATTAATGAATGATTAATGAATGATGAATGGCTGAATGAGTGAATGAAGTCGCGTCTTCCCACGTCGCCTCCGCTCTGTTGCGATCTTCGCCCGCGCCCTCGTCGTCGCGGGCTCGCGGATTCTAAATGGAATTCTTAACGTTGCCGGAAGAGAGGGGAACCATAAGTCGCGATGGAATGGAAAGGGGAGGGAGGGGATGTCATATGCAATAACGGCGCCGTGTCGGAAGCGAAGTCGGAATTAACTTGCAGCTAAATGACGGTTGTGACCAAAGACGTTGGAATAGAAATAAGCCACACTCGCTAAGACCGCTGCTGTCGCAGCATAATTTAAAAGGTCGAGGATCATGATAGAGGAAACATGCGTACTCCATATGCATTGTTGCAACTGTGGTAGGGGTAAGTTAGTTATTTTAACAGTGAAACTATGTTCTTCAGTGCGTGTATTACTTAACAGTAAGTGTATGCAGCTGTTATAATATGGTTAAGAGTTGTCTGGCATATATTAAGTGCATTAACAAATTAATTAGTTTTCATTTCATGGTCAAATTCACGGTACAAGTTCGTACAGTTTGACTCTTTGGAACGAAATATTACGAGAAAAACATCAGAATTGTTCTTTAACAGTAATTAATTGTAAACATTGAAGACATTTCTTGGGAAAATTTGAATATCTGTTTTGTTAAAGAAAAATTACAACTGACGTAGTATCTTAATATTATCCATTTACAAATAATGTTTTGGTTTTCCATTTTAGATAATTCTGTTACACTCACCCAAGAACAAAGACAATGATGAAAACGAACGCAATTATAGACTCAGATTTGAAATCCGCGCGCAGATCATCCACTACAATGCCGTTCACGGCCTTTTTCAATTTATCCAGGGTCCTGAACTGTTCGTCCACGGAATTGTGGAGGATCGGCTATAATAGAGACGCAAACAAGCGAAGAGCACATAGAGCTCCAATCCCCACCCCGCCCCCGCCCCCACCCTCACTCGCCACCCAAATACTGATGTACCGGGAGCGGTAGCACAGTGCATCAACTGATGTCACTGCAGCGCCTCTGACCGGGAGGTCCTAGATTACACTCCCGACGGCGGCAGGATTTTCGACTCTAGCTTTTCAGCTAGGTCGAATTCAGTCGCTGTCTGGAGGAGAATTCTAGCGGCCAGCTGCTCTGATCGGTAGTTTTCCGCGGTTTCTCCGATCAACACCAGGCGAATGCCGGAGCAGTACCCTACCAAGCTAGCCAAGGACCGCGCGCGATCTTTCCGTCCTCTTCCTTGTCCTATCCTCTCCCCTTATACACACACACTTACACAAACATGCACTACACTACCACATATTCCGGGTGACCGGTCGGGAACTTAGAGCTAGTCTCGGCTGCGGCGGTGCCCCGCTGATGGGTTGGGAGAAAACCTCCTGGTTAGGAGAAAACCCCACTAGCCGACGGTAGGTCGGCGCCGGATCTTGTCTTCCAGGGGAGGATGATCACCGCCATCTACCGAGAAAAACATGTACTGAACCGCAAAGGTTAACGGGACTAGTGACCAAAGCAGTTGACGTGCCCGGAAACACGAAAAAAACAATCAATCAATTACTGATGTCACTGCTCATGTTCCCCGCGCACCACAACGGCCGACCCCGCGTGCGAGTATTTTACTTTCTCGCCCTTACTTCGTAATAAGACCAAGTATTGGAATCGGGTGCTGGAAAACTGCGAATAGTTCAGACAAAATCTCTTATTGATGGGTCCTGGCAACGATAAAGTGGATAAATCTTGTTGTAGAATTGTAACCAGCCTGTTTTCGTATAAGGTATTTTTACAATATGGAAGGAAAGGAGTCCCATAAATAATTTATAGACAGATAATTGACAAATAATTCTTTATTCTATTATTTTCATCATACTTTTGGGGATAGAGATGGGTACAATTTACCCCCAGTTAGTAATTTATGTTAATCAAATGAACTTCTTGGTTTATTGGTATTGAAGGTACTTGATATTAAAACTACCTCTGCCACTCTTTTTTACTTTCTCGCCCCTGCTTCCAAAGAAATGAGTGTATTGTAACCGTACGCTGGAAAATGCTGATTTTTTGACAGAAAAACTCTTATTTTTTGGCCCTGGAAACGGTAAAGTGAATAAATATTCTTTCTACATGAATTAAATTTATTCCTCTATCATTTGTGTAGTCGTAATCTACATTTTGTGGGTCTTTGACATCGAGAGATCGATTGATGGCAAAACATTTGATTGTCATGTCTTGTCTATAGTCTACGCTAGTGCCTAAACCGTTCACACAATTTCCTCCAAAAGAAACATTCCGTGATCAATTTAAAGGGACTTGCGGTCCTGCGAGATTGAAACAGATATCTTGAATTTTGAGGTTACTTTACATAACGCCCCAACTAAATTTTCTTAAATATAGTCAAAATTTGTGGATTTATTTTTATTCTCAGATAGAGTAAAGAACGCTTGAAGGGAATGGGACAGGTTAGGCGTTTTGCTACAACACAGAAGACAGAGACCTTTTTTTCTTAATGAACGAGTTGTTTTCGTGTAATTTTGCTTAAAGTTTGTGACATTTTTAACAAAATTTTCTCAAAAATTACTCGGTATTTTTCCTTCAAATTTTACCACGAATAAAAGACGGTTCACTTAAAAGAATGGCCCAGGTATCATTGTCATTGCATTCTCTGAATTTTCGAAAATTGCCTATTAGAAAGAAAGGGAGAGAAAATTAGGTTTTTGACTCCGGTCAAAAAGAGGAAGGGAGAACGACTGCATGATGTAGAAGTAAAGCGGATAGAGAGTTGACCAATGGACTGTTTTGGTCAGTCATTACTGGTAAGTTGTTTTAACACGAAAATTATTAGAGCAGTGTATGGAAAACTACTTTCCACATTTTTCTTCGTTTTTCTCAGAACTTTATAATAGCGGCTTAAGTGCTTGCTGTAGAAGAATCAGCAATTCAGAGAAACAGTTGGTAGAAGTGGGCACTTCAAAGCTGCGGAGTGGAGCAGGAACCAAGATGATAAAGGCTGTAGCAAGGCCGCCATGACAGATATACATGATTAATTCAAGTGACTTTAGAGTGTTTCTGTGTCGATAATAAATGTCAATCAGGCATTAAATTGATTTATTTTCGTGTATTATTCGCTTTTTGAAAGAAAAAAAACACAGAAAAGATTGTCTTATTCCTAATTGAGAGAACCTAACAGATCCAATTTACAAAACACGTTCCACATTGTTACAAATGCTTCAATATTTTATTTCATGTAAATAAATATATCAATTGCGAGCAATCAAATAAACCTTTCTTAATTATTTGCTTCACATTTGGAAAAAAATCGTCAAAGCAAAGTCATACTGATCAGAATATACTAGTCGTTATCTGTTTGCCCAGAATAAAATGAAGCATAACAAAAAAAAAGGCTACACAAAACTGCGAGGTAAAAGCATTTCACGCACGTTTGTACATGTGATCTCCCGGCATTACATTGATAGTGCCAGTTCCGTGAGTAAAATCACAACAACGACCCGCCCGCGAGCCCTCTGTGAAGGCCTGAAGCCACACCGTTGCTGGCGAGGCCGAGGTCCCAGCCGCCTCGCTCTGAGAAGCAGCAACAGTGCAGCCAACCTTCACGCCCCTCGCACGTACCGCGCTATCAATCTTCATTTGGTTCTCCAACAGATTAGTCTTCATAAAGACTCCGCTCTTTTCAGGAGGCTTTTTCGGCAACGGAGCGAAGAGGAGGAGGTGGTGAAGGAGAAAAGGCAGGCGGGGGTGGGATGGAGGAGGAGAGGGAGGAGAGGGAGGCAAAGGAGGTGGATGGCGGTTGTGGGAGAAGATAGGGGTGCGGAGCGGGGAGTGGGAGAGGCGGTGACTGTAGGCGGAGATGAGGGTGAGGAGAAGTGGAAGATATCAGTAGAGGGTGGTGTGGAGGTGGCGGGGTGGGCGAAGCTGTGGCTGTGGGTGGAGAAGAGGGGGAGTGGGAGATGTGAGTACAGGGCGGTGTGGAGGTGGTTGGGTGGGAGAGATGCTGGCTCTGGGTGAGGATGGGAGCGGCGGTGGCTGTTAGTGGAGAGGGGGAAGGGGAGGAAGAGGTGCAAGGGAGAGGTGCAGTGGTGGTGGGGGCAGAGAGGGAGTGGGAGAACAGGACAGAGGGGTGGAGAGGGGTGAGGGCAAGTTTCCGAAACGCTGACAGAAGGGAAGAGGGGGTCGCGCAGACAGTGGATTTGGGGATGGCGGGTAAGGACTAGGAAAGGTCCGTACCCGTGGTGAGTGGAGCATGCAATTGATTGATTGTTGGTGATTTCAGGCGCGAAAACTACTAAGGTCATTAGTCTCGTAGTACGTATCTGTTCATCGAGAGATAGCGGTGATCATCCCCCCCTGGATGGCGAGATCCGGTGCCGAGAACTCAGCCGACCTACCGTCGACTAGCGGAATTTTCCACAACCAGGTTTCTGTCACCAGCGGGGCACCGCCCTAGCCGGGTTCTAAGTCCTTGACCGGTCTTCCAGCATGTGTGGTAGTGTAGTGCCTGCACAGCATCTCGCCGCTAGAATTCTCTTCCAGACAGCAACTGAATTCGACCTAGCTGAAAAGGTAGAGTCGAAAATCCTGCCGCCGTCCGGTTTCGAACCTAGGTCCTCCCGGTCAGAGGCTCTGCAGTGACATCAGTTGATGCACTGAGTCACCGCTCCCGGTATCATGAAAGAAGGGTGTCCCTATTGATTGGAGGAGTTGGGCAAAGAGACTCCAATTAAGTTGCAATTGGAGCTACAATTTAGAAATGAATACGTCTGAACCCTCATGCACGGGGAACGCCCCACTGGGCTCTCATAAGTTGGATTGTAGTGCACATTTAGAAAAACGACATGAGACGGACCACTGTTAAACTAGATTCATAAAAAGGCAAATTTATGATGGACATTCACGTTCACCTACTTCCAAATTTATCATGCCGCAATATTGTAGTAGAGGCTTCATTTCAATCATTGATCCATATGGTCTATGCTACGAGTTGGAATCTTTAACGAAAAAATGTTTTGGTGGAAGGGAAACGACGAAGCTTGTGACAGCAAATACATCGACAGATGGATCTCAAAGGTAAGGGAGAGAAATTGTTATGTGACACTACACCAATAGAATTGTTTAGCTGAACGAATAAACTGATTAGAGAGTGATATATTAGGGAAGTACAATGTGAAACTGGTGTCGAAAGTCGAATTTGCTCCAGAAATCGATTGACGTGATTGGGTAATAACCGAGAATAGGAAAGAAATAATCGGCATCTGAGCAGCAGGGTCAGAGTGGTAATGGGATTGGTGCGGTGATAAACAGCTTGATCGGATAAGGAAGCGGGGAACACGGAGGATACGGCTGGTGTGATGCACGAGAAGCTGTAAAATTGTGTTCGGTTAGAAATACTTGCTGAAACGTATTTGTGAGGCGAGGATGCACGAGCACTTCCAACTGTGCCAGGTGGATCAGGACATGAACCATTGACTCTGCAGTGCCCCTCACTGGGAGGTTCTACGGTTCAAGTCCCGATAGAAGCAGGATTTTCGTCACTAGATAGCTAGGTCGTGTTCAATCAGTTTCGAGAATTGTATCGACCGGCTGCTCTGATTGTTAGTTTTCCGTGGTACAGGCAAATGCCGGTGAAGTTCCCTAAAAAACGGGCCATCGATCGAGCGTAATATTTCCTTCCTCTTCCTTGTTCTATCCCCACCCCTTACTAACACATACTTACACTTACTTGCAGTATACCAACACACATTTCGGGAGAGCAGTCGAGAGCTTAGAGCTTGCTCCGAATGGGGCGGGGTTCAGCTGGTCGAAGATACCTGGCTGAGAGAAAAACGATAGCCGATGTTTAGGTCGAGACCGGATTCCACAAGACAGCGGTCGGGAACGATCGCCGCCACCTCCTGAGAAAAGAAACACATGCTCTACACTTACAGGACGAATGAACTCAGCAGTTGACGCGATCGGAATCACTAATGAATCAAACACTTCTGTTGCTCGTGTCGCGGACCTGGCAAGTAACCAGAAACCATTGCATTTGCCGCCTGGGTAACGTGGGAGCAGGCGCGAGAGGCCGGAGGGGGAAGAAAAAAAGAAACAACGCTGCGTGCGCGCTGATAAACTTCCCCAGGCGCAAGTGTCTCGGGCGGAGGCGTGGCTGCGAGTGATGCGCTCTCTGCCTTACAGATCGCCCCCGCTGCGATGGCCCTGCGCTCTCGCGGGATGATTGAGCGACGGCGGTGGCGGCGGGAATGAAACGATGGCGTCAGCGGCGACGGTGACGGTGGTGATGGCGGCGACGGCGGCGATGGTGGTGGTGGTGGTGGTGGTGGTGGTGGTGGTGGTGGTGATGGTGATGGTGATGGTGGTGGTGGTGGTGGTGGTGGTGGTGGAGGTGGTGGTGGGGGGGCGACGGGATAAGCGGTGGCGATGGCGGTGATGACGGAGTTGGCGGTGGCAGTGGCGGCAGGAGTGGTAGTGTCAGCAGCGGCGGCGGCGGCGGTGGCGGCGGCGGTGGTGGCGGCGGCGACGGCGGTGGTGATGGTGGTGGTGGTGGTAGTTATGGTGGCGCGGTGCTGCGGCAGTGGCGGCGGCGGTGGTGGCGGTGATAGCGCTGACGACGGCGGTGACGGGCAGTGGTGGTGGCGGTGGCGGCGGTGGCGGCGGTGGCGGCGGTGGCGGCGGTGGCGGCGGTAGCGGCGGTGGTGGCGGCGGTGGCGGTTGTGACGGCGGCGGCGGGGCCCAGCTGCCAGAGGAGGCAGCGGTGTTTTCACCGCCGACGACAGCCTCGCGGCAGCACAGAGCCCTTGCGGCATCGTGACACGGAGGAAGAGTTTTGACACTAGCTACAAATCTCGTTCGAATATAGCTATTCTGGAAGAGAACTGAAGCAACTAGATGCTCCAAAGGGTAGTTTTTCGTGATATATTTGATATATACAAGGTGAATGCCCGGGGAGACAAACAGACTTGGAGCCGCGCACGATTTTTCATTGCTCATCCTACGCGCCTTTCAACCCTTACATTCACACACTTGGGTTCACTACACTAACACACATTTGGAGAGACTAGTTGGCGATCTAGTTCGCTGGGGGGATTGTTGGAGAGAGTAAACAAACTTTCCCATGGAGGAAGAAAACAGCGACCACTCAGGAAACTATGTGCACTATACTTAAGAGCCCAATAATTTCAGAAGTTTGAACACTTGGAATCAAATAATTACTGACTCAGCACGGCGAGGACTCTGTCCACGCCTCTAGGGGTCTAGCTCAGCCCCGTCGTCGCTTTGATTTACTCATCCATTCATTCACCATCCCTAGTAATGGAAATCTCACCCTACTGATTGATAGATTCATTGATTAGTGATCCCGTGTCAAATGCTGAGGTCATTAGTGCTGTAAGAGTAGTGTATATTTCTGTAGATATAGAAGGATTTTCCTAAGGATGAGACAAAGTGACAGTTGGCGTAACAAGTGAACATCATATGTATTTCAGAGAAGTATCTCTCCGCCGTAATATATGTTCAGCCACGCCCCTTTGCAAAGTGTTAATGGCTCCTGTGAAAACATCCCTATACAGAAATATAAGAGTTTTGCTGAGGTATATGCACGTACGTGAGTGCGGGAAATATTTAAATTTAATTACGTATGTGAAAAATCTCTTAAAATGCTCTTACATTCAGTAAAAGAAAACTGCCACGAATGTAAATAGAAAGAAAAATGATTTTAAGCCGGAAACACGTGCACCAATACGCATCTCGCATTGAAGTCTCGATTTTAAAATAAACATATTTTTCATACAAACAGTAAATTTAATGAAATTTTTATACAAAAAAAGATATTTTATAGAAGAGCACATAACACTGCACTTCCTAATTTCAATTATTTATCGCAGCGCACTATATTTTTGTCGGACGAAGACGAAAAGAAAGCGTCGAAGCCATTTACAAGTTAGCCAACTGCAATCGAACGAATGCAGGAAGGGAGTCTAATGGGCTCAAGGTCACAACGACCACAGAACCTTCAGTTATGTTGGTAGCCGTCACTTTGGCTCATTCTTAGGAAAATCGTTCTATATAGGTGGCGGTATTCTCCCGCTGGATGGCGAGATCCGGCACCAGCCTACCACGTATATGTGTGTGTAAGTAAAAGGTAAAAATAGGACAAGGAAGAGAAGGGAAAGATCACGCGCGTTCCGTGGCCTGTTTGTTAGGGTAGTGCTCTGGCATTCGTCTGATGTTGATCGGAGAAACCACGGAAAACTACCGATCAAAGCGGCCGGCCGCTAGAATTCTCATCCAGACAGAGGCTGAACTCCATGTCAAGCTAGTGTCGAAAATCGTACCATCATCGGGAGTGGAACCCTAAAACCTTCCGGAGAGAGGCACTAGTAACATCAATTGATGTCCTGGACCATCGTAGAGGTGAAACAACATCGGAGATTCAGTTTCAGGATATGGCAAAAAAATAATGGTTTCTGAAATGAAAAAACTGTAATCGAGAAATACGTATGAAATAATGGCTGATAGAGGCGAATGGTGGCAATATTTCGCATTTCGACTAAAGTGATATCTTGCGATCACCTCCATTCTGGTCCAAGTCTTCAATATTTGTGCGTAATTTTTAAATATTATTAATATCCGTTATAATATATTGCCTTAATTATTTCGGCACTTTACATTGAGCAAAAATGGCTTCCGAAAATCATTTTTGTTACTAGTATTTCAGCATTTCGTGACGATATAAATTATAATTTTTCACGTAAATAAATAAAAGAATCAATTTTGTCTTCTGCCTTTTGTCCTATCAGTCAGCAATTCTGTCAGAGATACAAAATATGTAGCCAAAGCTTTATATGTTGTATAATCGTGGGTGAAAACTTTCTTTGATTAAAATGCATACCCGACGCTGAAGATTGATTTCATTGGAAAGCCTCTGTGACACGTAATATGTTTATGGAAAGAGCGTTGTGAGTAAATTATTTGTTTTTTGAAGAATTTAAAGTATTTGAGATCTACTTCTGATAAAAAAAACTAATTGTAAGTTGAGTGATCGCTCATTAGGAAGCTCAATGATTCGTGAATAGGAAAAGTATACTTTCCTATTACTAATAAAGCATTTTGCGAGGCAGTATAATGTGACAACTTTACTTGTTAGAATTATGCCCAATTTGCCGTTTTTCATTGTATTTCATCAACATTAATAGTTTTCTTTCATTTCAAGTCAAAAGTTTAATATTTTGAGATAACGTAAGTTCAAAAACCAGCATTAATTTATTATGGTGTTTCTGAACTTTTAAAAAAAATGGTATTGGTAAATGTTAAATGCGACTCATAATGCGGAAATGAAAACCTCTATATTACCCACTTGCCAAATGCAACCCGCGGCAAGGGCGCGGGCAAGGGCGAGGGCGCTGGCGAGGGCGCGGGCGAGGGCGAGGGCGATGGCGAGTGCGCGGGCGAGGACGAGGGCGAGTGCGCGGGCGAGGGCGAGGGCGAGGGCGAGGGCGAGGGCGAGGGCGAGGGCGAGGGCGAGGGCGAGGGCGAGGGTGAGAGCGAGGACGAGGACGAGTGCGCGGGTGAGGACGAGGGCGCGGTCGTGGGCGCAGGTGTGGGCGCGGGCGTGGTCGTGAGGGTGGGGATGGGCGGGGGCACGGGTGGGGGCAGGGGCGTGGGCGCAGATGGGGCGCGAGCATGGGCGCTGGTGGGAGCGTGGGCGCGGGCAAGGGCATGGGCGAGAGCGCGGGCGAGGGCGAGGCGAGGGCGAGGGCGAGGGCGAGGGCGAGGGCGAGGGCGAGGGCGAGGGCGAGGGCGAGGGCGAGGGCGGGGGCGAGGGCGAGGGCGAGGGCGAGGGCGAGGGCGAGGGCGAGGGCGAGGGCGAGGGCGAGGGCGAGGGCGAGGGCGAGGGCGTGGGCGTGGGTGTGGGTGTGGGTGTGGGCGCGGACGTGGGCATGGGAGGTGGCGTGGGCGCGGGCGAGGGCAAGGGTGCGGGACAAGGGCGCGGGCGTGGGCCGCCGCATGGTCGCAGATGCGAGCGCGGCGTGGGCGCGGACGCGGGCGTCAGTGGAGATGTTGGCGCAGATGTAGGCGCGGGCTTGAGCGCGGGCGCGGGCGCGGGCGGGGGCGTGGGCCTGGGCGCAGGTGGGGGCGTGGAGGCGGGCGCGGGCGGGGCGGGAAGGGACGCGAGAAGTGGGCGAGGCCCTGCCGGAGGGCGCGGGCGCCGTTAGTCATAAACGCGCGTCTGGCACCAGAGTGCGCCGCGCGCAGCGTCCGCGGGAGAAAGTAATCCCTGGGAATTTCAACGCTCGCCTCCTGGTTGCTCCGGGAAACAAGTGACGGGTAAATAAGCAAGAAATGCACGCTCTTAGTTGCTCCTCGAGAAAAATGAGAGGAAATGTTCAAAGAAGTACTAGCAGAGTGGGTAAATGTGAAAGTGTCAAGGAGAGCGTTGGTCTTGGAAGTTACATAAAGGAAAGGAGAATTAAAGCAGGCTCAAATTTTGGAAAAAAAATGTTTTTTTTTGTCAACGTTCCTTCATGTTTCTTAAGTTTTGCATTTCAAATTGAGTTTGAAACATTTGCTGAAAATTATTGATTGACAATAGATGTGCAACTCTCAAGGTAAAATTAAATGAATCCTTAATCAATTTCATCAGTTATATTATATTGGTAAAATCCAAATTTCCTGAAATATTGATTTTGCTTATGTAAATAATCAATATAGCTAGGTAATTACAAAGTGAGCGCGTAGCGTAAGTTAAATCAAGGAAACGAGATATTATAAGATGCATTTCTTTCTCTAATTTATCAAGAAAATATATGAAAACCTGAATAAAGTTAATAATTGTAATGTCTGTTCAAGACATATGCTCAAAACCAACATAATTGTATTACATTCTTCTTTTTTTCTTATGTCATGATTTTGAAGTATAAGAACGCCAAAGATAATCGACGGTAGCTTCTAAAGTTTTGATTAGAAATATAAACTCGGTAAAAATAATTGCATAATTTTTTTGTATTCTCTCATTCAACAGGATGTGAAACAAATAAAGAAAAATATTTTAATGTACTTTGAAATTAACTAAATAAATTTTTGCAAACAACATTTTATTTTCACACATAACAGAAGGAAAATAGCAAATATCAGTGAATAAAACTAACGATAAAATAATCACGAAATGGTGTGAAACAATTCTCTCATAAAAAATGGCAAACATATTTTTTATTAACCGTTGTCAAATGTATAGTCATGTGGAGGAATATATTAGGTAAATTCTCGCGAAACGGTTTACCAGCCCACAAGATTACATAACCACCTCTCCACAACTGCCTCGCAATTGAAACAACCTGGTTTTTCACTCAACTGCACAGCATTTACCACGCCATTTCAAACACGCGAGTAAGCAGAGCGCTCGGTGAGTCAATGAAGTGCGGCCGTAGAAAATGTTCCAAAATGGGCAGGAAGGAGCATTGCACACATGACAGGGTGTGCACAGCGCATTCGCTGTGAACGCGTCCCATGGTCCCCTGCACATTCGGGCCATTGCCCCGAAATTTCCTCCACCCCCCGCCAGCGCCGTCCGGCCCGCAGGCAACGCGCACGCCATCTGCCGCCGGAGGCCGAATAGTTCTGGTCAGATTGAATAGAAGATAATCGAAATACCAGGAAACCGCGAGGATTAAAAGCGCGCCCGATGCAATGCAAACAGCAATTATTCTCGGGAAGTTTTCGACAAACACAACGTCACTCGCCGCCATTCCGAGCGAGTCAGCAATGGTGGCAGACGCCCCCAACATGTCGTCCGCTCTCTTTTTTTTTTCGCCTTTGACGCCGTTGCAGCGCGCAGTCGTTTAAATACGGCGCAGTTTGACACTTCCATAATGAAGCTCGCGCGGCGGTCGCGGCGAATGAGCGGAATGCGTGGGCGTTTCCCGCCCCGCTCCTCTCCGCCTCGCCTCGTCCCCCCTCCCCGCCCCGGTCGTCCATCCCCGACCCTTCCTCCTCCGCCCTATCCTACCCTACCCTACACTACCTCGCCCTGTCCCGCCCAACCCCGCCCCGCCCCGCCCTGCCCTGCTTCCCCCCCCCTGCCCCCGCCCTGCCCTCCCCACCCTGCCCCTGCCGCCCCGCCCCTCCCCCGCCCTGCCCCGGGCCCCGCCCCCGCCCCGCTCTCCCCGCCGCGCTCCGCCCCGCCGCGCCCTCCCCCTTGCCGCGCCCTCCCCCGCCCTGCCCCACCCTGCCCCCACCCAGCCCGCCCAGCCCGCCCTTCCCCGCCCTTCCCCGCCCTTCCCCGCCCTGCCCCGCCCTGCCCTGCCCTGCCCTGCCCTGACCATCCCCTACACTCCCATCCCATCCTTGCCCCTTCCCTCCCCCTCGCCCCTGCCCTCCCCACCTTCCCTCCCCGCCCCATCTTACCCTTCCCTGCCTCATCCCTCCGCTCCGCCATTCCTTGACCAGCCCCATCCCCACCCCTACCCCTCCCCGCCCATCATCGCACTCCCTCCCTGCACGTCATCGCCCCGCAACTCGCCGCGTCGCTCCACACCACCAGCCCGGAATCTGAGGGTTCCGTTGCGGCTTCCACTTGACGCGCTACTGGGGTGCAGCTAACAGAATGTTTAGGGCTATTGCGTTTGATTCTTAATGTTATGACCTCCATGTGACACGTTCTCTACAGGAAATGAATGACTTAACTGTTTTAATTAAAATTTTATTTCACAACATATTCCGAAGCTAACAGAATGTTCAGTTTTATTGCATTTTATTCTTAGTGTTATAATCTTCGTATGACACTTTGTCTATGTGAAATGCCGTTGGGATGAGTCAAATCTCCTAATTAAAATTTTATTTCGCAACATATTTAGAATATAATAGAATGTACAGATCTATTGCATTTCATTCCTAATGTTATGACCTCCATGTGACACTTTCTCTATGAGAAATGTCCTATAGAATGACTCAATTGCCCTAATTAAAATTTTATTTCACAACATATTCATAAGCTAACAAAATTTTAAGTTCTTATTAAATTTTATTATTGTTATGACGTTCATGTGACATTTTCTCTATGTGAAATTCCCCACAGAATGACTAAATTGTCGTAATTACAAATTTATTTCGCAACATATTCAGAATCTAACAGAATGTTCAGGAGTACTGCATTTGATTCTTCATGTTACGACCTTCATGTGACCCTTTGTCTATGTGAAATGCCCTACAGGTTGACTTATCTAATTTTAATTGTCCTAATTAAAATTGTATTTCTGACATATTGCTTCTTACGATGAAGCTGAAAAAGTGTTAGTTGCTTTTACACAAATTATAAGCCATGGGTGTAATTTATCTATATAAAAATCATCGCCGTATAAATTCGTTTTGCCTGTATGGTAACTTCGAAAGTATTTTCTCATTAATTGTTTTTGTTTGAAAAAATGTAGTGTAATGTGATCTCTTATAACGTGTACACACGATTGTTTATTCTTTATATTTCTACAAAAGTACTGTATTTCACAAATTGACAAAACAAATTGTGAAATTGACGAAAAAGAAATCACGTTGATATTGTTTTTAAAATTTGTTTATAAATAAATATTAAAATATTATTGGCATTATCATCATCATCACCATTTTCAAGGTCCAGACCTGCTTCGTTACCAAAGAGTTCATCTCTCCATTTCCTGCTGGTTCTACATGGATTTCGCGTCCCTTTAGTTACGTAAAGGAGGATTTTATACAAACATTTACATGAATATAAATTTTAAAAAAATACGTATCGATATACACAAACACTTTTACCACTGCCAGTGTGTGCGTACATCTGTATATGTGTCTGAGAGAGACATAAACGACCGCGTCCAAACACCGGACAGTTTCCGATTGCCGTAACCCGAAATCGCGCGAAGCTTTCTCTCGACGAAATTACACGCGGAGCCAAAGGACGCCTTTGGCGCCGAGAAACAAAGCGGGCGGCGCACTGTCTTTGATTAGCGGCGCTCGCCCTTGTAATCTGCGGCAGCGGTGCCGGCGCCCAACAAGGCGCGTTGGCCGCCCAACAAGGCGAGTCGCGTTGGCCGAAGGCGGCCGGTGACCGCGCCTCGCTCCGATGGCGCGCCGTCCGCCCACGCGCGCTTTGAAGTCGCCGGCGGCCACGCCCCAAGCAAATAAGTCGCCGGCGCTGACCGCCCGCGAATAAGAGGCGCCGGAAATCGCCCCGGCTGAGGTGGCTCAGGGCATCAATTGATGTCACTGCACTGCCTCTGACCGGGAGGTCCTACGTTTCTCCTCCCGACGGTGGCAGGATTCTCGACACTAGCTGGACAGCTAGGTCGAATTCAACCACCCCCTGGAGGAGAATTGTAGCGGCCGGCTGTTCCGATCGGTAGCTAGCTGTGATTTCATTGACCAATGCCAGGCGAATGCCGGAGCAGTTCCCTAACAAACGGGATATGAACCGCGGGCGAGTTTCTTTCCTCTTCCTTGTCCTATCCTCAACCCTTACTCACACACACTTACACTAACATGCATTTCACTATCACACATGCCGGGAGAACAGTCTGGAGGTTGGAGTATGTCCCGGCTGGGGCGGTATTTTAGCTGGTGAAAGATACCAAATTGGGAAAAAACCGCAAGCCGATGGGTATTTTGGTAAATTCCGTGGTGGTATCCGCTATCTTGTGGTAATCCATGTTATAGGGATAATCAAACCGCAATAGTAAAAAATAAATAGTATATATTTATTTTTCGCCCAGGAGTACCTCTCGGGAACAATATTTTTCCCTCCTCAGTAGGTCTTGCCCAAGCAACGTGGATAACACCTAAACATTTAAAATGGAACTGGATAAGATCCAGTGATGAATCATTAGGGTGGCCGCCATCTTGTGGAATATTTGTGGGGTATTTCGGTGTCCGTCCTCATCATCCAGCGGGGGAAGATCTTCGCCACCACTCGCAGTAAAAAATGCACTATACTTAAGGAACTAATTACCATAGCAGTTGACGTACCGGAAACGCTATTCAATCAATCCGGTAATCGAAGCAATAATCCACGCCCCCGCCGCCATAGCGCACGCACATGCCCCTGATTTGAGGCGGCGCGGGGGTTCACGGCTGGTTTTTTTTTGAGCCGGAAATCGGAGCTTTCCGGAATGTTTGAATCGTAGTATTTCAAGCCACAAAGTTCTTCTTGGCCGGCCCGGTGGCCGAGATCGCTAAGGCAGTAGTGTCGTAGTGATCTCGGACCGAAGGGTCACGGGTTCGAGTCCCGCCTCGGGCGTGGTTGTATTTGTGTTCGTCCTTTCACCCCTTATCATCAATCACCATATCGTTTCATCCACATAGTTACCATACCGTTAACAGCAATAGTGGTCGCTAATGACCTAAGATGTTGATGCGACCTTAAATAACCAATAAAAAAGAAGTTCTTGATTCATTCATGTCGAAAGTAGTCAGTGATGTTCTTATTCGAAATAGGATTTCTTGAAAAAGTACCTCGCCCTTACGAAAAACTTTTTAACCCATGTGCTAACAAGAAGTTTCTCTCTCAAAAACTGACTATATAGTATGACAAGTAGATTTTACTTCTTACGTAGTAAATAGAAAGTATTGTAATGCTACAGCGGACAGTGGTGATTTTTTTTTAGAAAAACTCGTTTTCTGGGTTCATGTTGCCGAAAAACTGGATAATTTTTGTTCCTTTATGTGGGGTAATACTTCCTCTGACACATTGTGTAGTTATTATCCATATTTTGAGACAAAGATATTCAAAAGTTGGTTTACGGCAAAACCTCTGTATTTGTGTGAGGTCAATATTAATATTTAAATCTTCCAAACGATTTTCTCCAAAATTGACATCCCTCAATCGATTTGATCGAAAACTGTGAATTTGAAACGTATATTTTGACTTTATTTTACATGTAACACCAACAGCAATTCAAAATATTCTCAATAATGACTTCAAATTCTTTTGATTAATTTTATCGGATAAAACAGAACATGTTTAGAAAAATTGTTCTCGTTTCTTGAATTCTCTGTATTTTCGAAAATTGGATAAGTTCGAACATTTCTGATGACTTCCTAAAACAAAGTATGGAATATATTTTTTTTAATTAAATCTCTTCTTAAAATATTTATCTATAAAAAGCTCAGCACAAATATTCAAAATTTAACATGTTTTAAGTAAGCTTATAGTAATTATTCTTGTTCGTTAGCACACGTGCGTCAAAATTTATTTAAATTAAGCGTCTAACCTGAAAGAAGCAATTACAAGTTCTCCTTGGCACAAATTAAGGTTAATATCATGCATAGCACACATCCCGCGTTTTCCTTCCAAAACTCCGAGAAACCCACAATGAAAAACGAGCAAATAAGATAATACATTTTCAAACTACTTACCAACGTGCTAACGGGGTGCAGTACTGTCCAGGCCAACGCTGCAAATGATTTCTTGGAACAACCCACAATTCCTATTAAGACGCGCCTATCTCGCTTTATTTAAATTGACGGCAGAACCAACTGATCGTCGATCGCGCCGTGTACGAAGAAGAAGACATTTTCGCATAGCTCGAAGCTATTAGTGGGTTATTGACGCTGAATGCATTATAGAAAATCTTTGACGATGTAAATATTTTATTCCGTGAGCACGCACGCCTCGTGAGAAAAAACAGTTGATGTACCCACGCGGGGATTTGGAGGAAACGTGAAAAAAACGCTGAAACATGTGACACACTTGTTTCTTGAAACAATTAGTGTCGAAAATCAGATTATATCGCAACCGTGTGTTGACAACCTGATTGGTACATTTTCAGAAGCCAGAATCATTGGATGCTGTTTAGAATCACCGGTGGCGTAACAAGCTGCGGCTCTCCCAGCAAATGTTAACACATTCAGATCGTAGCCTCAGCCCAACTTTTTCCACCACAGGTTGTAAGGTTTTGGAGTATATTCTCAACCAATTAATATAAAAGGAATTAAAATAGTAAACCAATAAAACAATAATCAATTAATATAACATTCTAAAGAAATTAACATAAAAGCAAGATTCTATTTCTAATTTAAGAAACAATCTTGTACTTTTATGTGGTGTTCCAAATTGTATATTGACATTAATTGCTTAAAATATGTTTCAATATAATAACACAAAAAACTGAGTTCAAAAAAATGTAACATGTTTATTTTAATTAAATTCTTATAAGTTCTGTTCATATTAGAACATAATATTAGTGTCTATTGCAATAATGAAGAAAGTATTACTTTCTTTTCACAATTGTAATTGACTTCGGTCTAGTAATTTTGAAGAACGTTCCTTAGGCGTCACTGCAGAGGGCATGCACATCCATTTATTCCAAAGATATTTAATACTTCAATTACACCAAACGAAATATAGCGGTGTTTTAGGTACTTATTGATATAGAAAGCAATATGAAGAGTCATCGAACGAAAAAATGCATTTCTACAAGTAGATATACAATATGAATCTCGCACCCGTAAATTCTACGAGCGTCATAATTTAGGGTGGCCTTTCGGCGCCCCTGGATTCTACGGGGAGCGACCTGAACATGTTAAACGATTTATTTCGATGTCTTAACGCTTGACTTTACAATGCCCTACGAATACTGTTACAATTATTAATTAATTTTGATGGCTGCATGGAAGCATTTGAAGTTGGCGCGCGATGACCAGCGCGCGGTGATAAGGTTCGACAGGGCGGGAGAATTAACCTGCTTGCGGAACTGTTGCGAGTTTCTGTTAGTCGCACGTATATAAGGAGCCATGGACGCCTAAGCAGATAACTCTGATTATGCGTGTGAGATCCTAAATGTTTATAGTTGATGTTGTAATTCTGCCTACGCTGACAGTGTTCGCTTTTGGTTATTCTATTCATACTTCGGTGTCTTTGGGTAAGAATTGGTAATTCTAATGATGGCAACGACAGTGATTTTATTATTGAGACATCTGCGGGTTATTTTGTTTCAAGAATTGTTTTCGTTACGAGTTTGAAACTCCGGTATTCCACAAAAAAAATAACTGTTTATGCCTTGTGTATTTTTTAACATAAGATAAAATATGTTTGTTTATTTGTTTTGAAGATGGGTAAATAATGGCAACAATTTCTTGCTGCAGCTGTAATTACAGGTCTCACGTCATCCATTCCTTTTGAAAAGGAGTTTTGCAAGTGATAGCTGAGAGATGTTCGTATGTGCAGAATTTTCAGAATTATAATATTATGTAGCCGTTACTAACGGGAGAAAGTAGGTACTATTTTAGTACTTCTAGTAATTTTTAATTTATTTTGAGAAACATCCTAAGATATCTCTGATTTGCGGCAAACTGGACACTGTCTTGACGATTGCACTCAAGAAATTGTGTGTAAGAAAAGAGGGACTACCTTATAATATTTTCAACTTGAATCATATTTCAAAATAATTGATTAGAAAACAAGGTTGAATCAATTAGTAAGCTTAGACGACTGTCTCAATGATTACACAAAAATGTTTTAATTATAACGCCTTATAAATGAATAAAAATAGTTTACTTAATTTTAAAAAAAGAAATGAAAATATCAAGTTGTAAGCTGAGTATATATCAAAGTAGAAAGCAGGTTTGAAACTTTGACTACCTTCTAATGTGCTATTTTGATATGTAATTGTTTCATTCCTTATCTTTATGCTATAGAAAAAATGAAGATGTCCTTGATATGAAATATGAAGTATCTAATGCTCCCTGCTAAACAAATTTAAAGAGCTTGTTGAAGAATTGATTTCATGCAACACTGATGCTTTTATAAGTTTATACATATTTTCCAGTTTACACACTATGTAACGAGAAGAAGAACAGTAAGAACAATATTGTGTTGTTGAAGTTGAAGACACCGTTAAACATTTAGAAACGAAAATTGATCAAATATATTAGAATTTTCAATTCAATTTTTTTAAGGAATCAAGATCACACTTTTGGTTCTAGGAATCATCAAAACTTCATTGGCGAGAAAAGGGATGATACGAAATCAATTTTCAATCACATAATAAACTTAATATTTTGTTGGTTTGATTAATATGACTGCTTTTCTACTCATATAGTTTCTTTTTGTAACTACTAAACCCTAGAAGTTTTCGTTCTCGAAATTAAAGAAATATAAGCTTTTCGTCGTTTGACGAACGAACATATAAACTCACTTTGCGAGCGGCTCACTACCTCTGACCTTTCACATCTAATACATGTCCTTCGAAATAATGCAACACTACGCTGGAAATAGCTTTACATTCGGGCATATTGAACGTAGTTTGATTGTAAAACCGGTGAACATCAAAAATATCATTTGATGAAAAGTAATGAATTTAAAAAAATACAAACGTTTATATTTTTGTATATTTGCGAAAATATTAAATTTTGAAGATTTAAATGAATAAATCAAACTAATACTTTTTATGCGCAACATGAGTGACCGCGAGATTAACCTTTACATACTTCTAATCCCTTTTCATTTTAGCACCACAAACAACCATGAGAGTAATAGAAACTTTTGTCGCTCGAAAGCTATTACAGAAGTTAGGAATTGAACACATAAAGGTCAAAGTTCTTGTTTTTTTAGTGTCTTTAAACAACAACTCTATGTTACCATTCGAAAGTTCCTTTGTGGACGTTCATTAATTAATCAAAGTCAAGAATGAACGTATAATGGACTATCAATGGACTAAAATAAATTTATTTAAGCTGCAATTGGATATTACCCGGTGTCAGCTAATTACATAAATAAGGTAATATAACTAGCATACAAGTTACATAATAATATTAATAATGGTAATAACCATAATAATAATAATAATAATAATAATAATAATAATAATAATAATAATAATAATAATAATAATAACGGTACAATAATGAAAATAATAGTAAAATAATAACATTAAAATGCTGCAATAATAACAATAAATGCTAAAGATTATTTTGTCATTAATGCCTCTTTGACGAATTTATTTCAATATTTGGAGAAGCAGCAATGAAACTTAAGATATGAATGTTGGACCTCAGTTCAACTAAGTTTAAATATAATTTTACTTGTAGTAGGGTAACATATTGATAAACATTAATAGCTTACGATAATAATTTTACTTTATGGAATAATGAACTGAATATTTTAACAAGAAATTACAAAACACTTTTAGAATATCGATTGCAAGGAAATTGTAGTAGCCGATAGAAGACGTGTTGGAATATCTTATAGATCATAAGCTAGATGAAATACCTTGTAAAACTGAATTGAAGCGATTTTAAAATGAGTTGGAAAGTTGAGTTGAAAGTTGATCGAAACTAAAGTAGCTTCGAAGAACAAGTGTAATAATATGCGTGGGAGTAAGCAGGTGGTAAAGACAAGTGGCATCGCCAACACTCCTTTGGACTATTTAATACGACCAAGACAGACGATCGACTTGCAATGCACACTTATGTAGCACCAAACATTAAATATTTATTAGCATAGCGGTGCGAGAACTCTCGCATGTTAAACCCCACTTTCTTCCCAGGCCTTCCATTTTCGAATTAAGAGGGATAGTTGTTAACAATACGTATTTATGTGTTAAAAATTGTATAAAGGTAACTTCCAATGTGCTGATAATATCAAATAAAAGTAAAAGTGATTCAATTGATGTTTGAAATTAATTTTCAATTAGGTTTATTCAATAAAAGTTTATTCAGTATTGTAGAAAAGATTTCTTGGAACAATTCACAATACTTCCTTAAAAACATTTGAAGTAATTATACAATCTTCCGTTAGCTTTTTACTTTCTTTGATATTCGCAAAAATTTTTCAAAAAAGCTTTATACTCTTGAGAAATCTACATAAAGTGATCCATCCAAAAATACAGCATCGGGCTAGTATAACCCTACTTTTTGCAATATTATTTAACTTGTTTGCCAATCAGAGAAGTACACCTGTGCAATTCAATCGCATAGAATATGAAATAATTAGTTTAATATCATATACAGTTTCAGATTCTGTACTTCTCTTAACAGGTGTGGTAGTACAGTAGTAGTATATGCAATACAGAGTAGAATCGATAAGCGTCGGACAGCGACAAAGTTGTCTAAAAATACCTCATTTTGTAGATTTCGGTGCGAGGAACGTTTCTTTGAGAGCATCGACCTCGAGATTTTAAGACCCTAAAATGCATCGTTTATATACTGTTTAACTACATAGATATAATGCTGCCGAGTGTTGCGGGTTGCAGTTGACATGAATATTTGGTTGCGTCTTTTTCAACAAAGCCTTCGTATTTTTAAAAATCAAAGTGCAATTCGTCACGGATGCATGAATTTCTCATTTCTAGGAGACCTTATTTATAAAGATAGGTTGAGTGTGACAGCCGCAAAAGGTATCTATACTACTGAAATATTATAAAAGACGATTTTAACCCAGTAGTTCCCGCAATATGTAGACATACACCAGTGCCCGCAATGTATCTCTCAGATATAGCTGCAACTTTTTGCAAATTCAAATGATTTGAAGGTCCATTTACTGAAATACTGATATTTTATTCAGTTTGTTCATGTCCTTCAACGCAATTGTTAATGAATCTCACACTGCAGAATTCTTGTCAGAATACTTATGGTGATAAAGGTAAAAATTGACATAGTACATGCAAAATCATTAAATATCTTATTATTACATTAAATAACATTAAATATAATTTACACAAATTATTTTGGCATGATCTAAACAAATATATTTTTTTCTTTTTCATCAAACTCTGTCTTTTTCCATTTTGCAAAGTTCATATTGTTTTTTCATTTCTCTAGAGACGTCTCCAGTACATCTTTTTTTCGTAAGAACTTGCGGCATTCAATTGTAGATAAGGCAAATGATTACGTTTTCTGCATAGGCCCTTGTCATGGACTCGGCTGAAAATAAAATCATGCTAGTACCGCTCAAGTTAGGAGTTCACAATGCACTAGTGCCATTGCATCTAACGTATACGACAGATATCGCGCAGCGCAGCGATCACGTTTGAACATGCTCGCGGGAAATGATTCAGCGAAAGGATAAAAATAAAAGGCCAGGCAATCTCAGAAAAGTACAATGAAGGAATACATGAAATATCTGACGAATGTATTGCAACAGTTCAGAAACATAGAATTGTCGTGGCTTGGATCTTACAGATCTATTGCGAGCACTCTCGGCTTAAGAA
This sequence comes from Teleogryllus occipitalis, assembly GCA_011170035.1. Taxonomy (NCBI): domain Eukaryota; kingdom Metazoa; phylum Arthropoda; class Insecta; order Orthoptera; family Gryllidae; genus Teleogryllus; species Teleogryllus occipitalis. The sequence continues at coordinate 20,446 of BLKR01006072.1, read as the reverse complement.
AAGAAAGTAAGCTCGTTGCTGGGTAGTCGCGAGGTAAGAAGCGCCGAAAGCAACTTCGCCAACGCCGGAGACTTCCAACTGAGCGGCGTCCGATGAAGCGGCCGCTGACAGTGTAGCATCTAATCGACTCGGGCGGCACCGCGCCGACCCGCGCCGGGAGTGGCTGTGCCGGAGACCATTTCGAGCAGAGATTAGGCGCATTAACCCTCCTGTTGGTCGCAGCGATTTTATGAACGACGCGAATGCCTGGGCCACTGCACCGCATCCCCCGTCCCCACTCACCCCTCCCCCTCCTTTCACCCTCCCCCAACCCCGATACGCCGCTCCGGAGCCTAACAGCTCGGAAAATTGCGTCAGCTGAACAACGTAATAACTTTCCCCCTCATTAACTTAAGTCGTTAAAGGACGGCGCCGAAATGCTCAATAAAGGGAAAAAAAGTGGGGTGGACCGATCTTGATAATGTCCAATGATGATTTCGATGATGGCAGCGATGCAAATGAACATGCCATAGCGGAAATAAAATTCAAATTCGCGCGAAGACGGAGTCGGCCGCGAGCGAACTGAAAAATAAAAATCGCTGAACGAACGCTTTTCGTTACCCCGAAAAAGAGATTCACCGGGTGGAGCGACCGCTTCCCGGGAGGGCTTAATCCCGGGTAATGAGCTGTTTCGGGGGGTGGGCTCCTTCGCGCGGAGTGCTTCCGCAGGTGCTCAGCGTCTTATGGTTACGAGGAGCGCGGCGAAATAGTCCGCATTTTACGGTAATTATCATATTCCGACCTGCCGAAAACGGCGGGCGCCCTCTTGATCCTCTGGCCCACATCACGCCCCACCCCCACCCCCAACCCTCAACCAGAGTGTCGGAGGCGAGAGGTCGGAGCGGCTCCACCGTTAAACGCGAATAACCAATTGAGCCGAGACACCCCGCAAGCGCAACACCCAACGTGCCTGCAACGTAACGTGTTTTTTTTTTTCGGGATGAAAATCTTGCAAACAAAAATTTAACGGTTGAGAGCTAAATGAAAACGACTGGCCCATTTCCATTTATACCGCCTCGTTCGCAACACCGCAGTTGATGGTGATAAAATGTATTATTCTGAAGCGCGCTAATTCAAGGCAACGGGGTAGAAATTTCTACAGCTTATTTCGCGCCGCCCGCCGGCCGTTTGGTGTTGCTCGTTTCTCATAAAAAGCGCGCTCTTAACAAGGCGACGCGGCGAGCGTCTTATCCGTCTCCGTCGCTGAGAGAGACGTCTGCGACACCGGGGGAGCAGAAATGCATCGGGAATAAAGGAGCGGGGATGGAGACAGCGGGGGATGTGGTGATGGGGGCGGACGGAGTAGCGGGGGAGGCGGCGTGGTGCGACAGCGGGCGGTGGGGGCGTGGCAAGGATAGACGGAGCGGCGGGGACGGCATGGCAGATAGGTGAGGGCTTGGGGTTGGGTGAAACGACGAGGGCGGCGGGGGTCGTGGCGGCGATGGTGTTGCAGGGATGACGGGGACGCCTGGGGTGGTGGGCCGGGCAGATCCGGCGGTGGTTGCGGGAACAGTGAGCGCGTAGTGGAGGCCGGTGGGGGCTAGGCGGGAGGGCAGGGGCGGCAAAGGCGATCGGGCGTGGTAGAGGCGGGGGCGGTGGAAACTTTGAAGACGTGGCGGGCGCGGGGGCGTTGCGGACTATGAAGGCATGTCGGGGATGGCAGACGGTCGGGTTTCAGGGGCGGCAGAGGAGGTAGGCCGTGGCGGAGGCAGTAGGACGTGGCGGGGGTGATGGTGACGGGGACGGTGAGGGCACGTTGGGGGCTCTGAGGGCGTGGCGGTGGCGGCAGGAAGGCAGTGGTGGTCAGGCGTGGTGGGGGGATGTTCGGGGGTGGCGAGTTGGGGCGGCAGGCGGCGGGGGCGGCAGACGGCGGGACCGGTAGACGGCGGGGATCGCGGGGGGGGGCAGTAGAAGCGGCAGGGCATGGCAGAAGCAGGGGACGGTGAGGGCGTGGCGGGGGAACTATTAGGTGGCAGAGGAAGCAGAGGCGATGGGGACGTGGCAGGGGCTGCGAGGTGGTGCGGGTGGCAGGGCGGGAGGGGCGGCGAGGGATAGCGGGGGTCAGAGGGGGCGTGGCGGTGCCCCAAGGCGGCGAGGGCGGCATGGGGGCGGCGGGGGGAGCGCGGGGGCGCGTCACGTCCGCGACAGGTCAAGAGGCTCCGCCGCCAGGGCCCTCGCCGTCGCCCTCTTCTCGTCGCAGCCGCAACCCCTAAGGGGCCGCGCCGCACCCTTTGATTTGTGCCGCGCCCCCTTACGAGATTTTGGAAACATTCCAGGATATGAGTCCACGCCCCGATCGCGGCGACGCGCCCTTCTTGATGTCCCCCACCTCCGCGGTCTGCTTCGCATCCACCTTCGTCTCCCTCGCCCGCTCCGACCTTGCCGCCTCGCGATTTCCAGCGTCTCTCTGTGCTTACCCTGACTGACTCGCTCTCCAACAGTTCATCTTCATCACCCCCATCTTTGAATGCAAGACAATACCATCATTATCTTCCTTTTCTCTCTTATCTTCGCAGACACTGACACTGAATCTCGAGGCCTCTTTCCTCATCTCATGGCTCTATCATCTTGCAGTTGGGTAGATTCACTCCATATCATCGTCATCGTTATCTCTGTGCATTGTGTTTTTCATCCATCATTCAGTTTCTCCTAACACTTGCTCTCTTCTTATCATTCCTCTTTATATTACCTTCTTCTTTAACAACGACATTGATCCACCACTTTATCGTCAGAAAATCTTCATTTTTCTATTCCCTTACTTCATACCTGTCTCCACTAACTAACTCGTCTATCTCCTCCTTTTCTACATCCTTTCCCTCCGCCATACCCCCTTGAGATTTTTCTACTTACTTGAGTGCTTTGCAGTCTCTATCTTTCGCCATTTCTCCCGTAGACTTCGACGTCACCTCCGACCCCCGCCGTTCGCACATAAAGCTCCTCCAACGAGCCTCAGGGACAAAAAAGAGCGGGCGGGCTACCTGCTCCCGGGGCGACGCCAGCCGCCCGCCCGGGCGCCTTCCGCTCCCCGCCCTCGCCCCCGCCCCGCCGCCTCCTCAGCGCCCGGGGTATTATGGTCACGTCGCGGGGTGAAGAGGAGCGGAGGCCAGTTCGCGCCGCCAAGTTGGCAGCGCCGACTCAGCGGCGACTAATGACCGCCGACGTGTCTGTTCCCCAGGCTCGACAATTTACCCCCCCGGCGGGGGGCGGCGGGGGCGGCGGGGGCGGCGGGGGCGGCGGGGGCGGCGGGGGCGGCGGGGGGGGGGGGGGCGGCGGGGGGGGGGGGGGGGGGGGGGGGGGGGGGGGGGGGGGGGGGGGGGGGGGGGGGGGGGGGGGGGGGGGGGGGGGGGGGGGGGGGGGGGGGGGGGGGGGGGGGGGGGGGGGGGGGGGGGGGGGGCGGCGGGGGCGGCAGGGGCGGCAGGGGCGGCGGGGGGGGGGGGGGGGGGGGGGGGGGGGGGGGGGGGGGGCGGAATGGGCGATCGGCTCTGAACGCGCTCTGGGCGCCCCGTGGGAGCACTCTTGTGTATGCTAAACGCTCGCGTGCTGTCGCGCGGGATGCCATCGGCCGGGGAGGCCCCAGGGAGCGCTGCGCGGCCGCCCGCGGGCAAGCGCAGTAAATCATGCAGGGCGGGCGAAGTGGGGAAGGAGCGCCGGAGGGACAGGTGGCAGTTGCAAAGGACGTGCTGAAATAGCTTCTGAATTTATTGTATGTATAGCGGAATATTCTACAGTGAAAGAATACCTTTCATATCAACAGTTTATTAATATCATTATTTATATTATTAATATATATTTAGATTGTTCTGTATGATTCTCTATACTTATTTATATTGTTATATGTTTTCTAATTATATTAGAGACAATCAATTTTCATAACGTTATTTTACAAGGGGCGTAATCGAATTGCGCAGGTTTATTTTTTTTAACTCTCTGGATTGTCGAAAATTGCAAAACTTAGAAATAATGCGAGAATATTTGTGCTGTTGTATAATTACTAAATGATATTCGTTGTGATGTTTGTGACTTCTGTAAGTGTTACTAATGTAATAATGAAAATAATTCTCAAATATTTTATGTTATTATAGTTTTCTCAGGCCCTTATGTTGCTCGCCCTCTCTCAATAAATTTTGATTGACAATAAACCTTTTCAACTGTATCGAGTATTACCAAAGCACGAAAAAACTACTTTTGAAAATGGTGTCAAAACGTCTTAACATTTCACTTTGCACACCAAGGAAAACAGGTATAACTTCGTAATCTACATGCTCCTAATCAACTTGCGTTTCTCAAACCTGCATGTGTGCTTTTGGTTCACAAATTCTTCATCTGCCTGAAAATTCTTTACGATTGTCCTGTCTGGGTGGTGCTTCGGTTGAATATTCAACTTCTAAAAACGCAATCATGCATGTAGCAACCAATTTATTCATTTATTTAAATCATTCTTCTATTGGTTTATTTATAATTTCTCTAAAACATTTGTAGTGACCGAGTACATAGATATCTTAGACAAAATTAAATCATTTTTCAAATCACTAAATCAGATTATTCTTTCGTCTTGCGTCTCATTTCTGTTGAAATAGCGTCTCTCGTTCCCTCAGGAATTGACAATCTTAATTAGAAGCGTCTTCGGAATAGTTTCCCACTAACTTGTTCTTTCATTGATATGTATATCCTTGAATACTTCCTGTACCGCTCTGTTGCACCTTCTTTTCACGTTCTAATTTGCAACTGCATTAAAAACCTAGCGTTGCTTGAGCTTTCTAACATTTTGTTGGCACACAATTTTCTTATTCGAGCGTGTAGCGCAAATAAAATATAAATAAAAAAATAAATGTTTTGCGCTCAGTATCTACAATGCAAAGCGATATTTGGCAAGGATACTGATAATTCTTTTGCAGATGTACTATGTACTATATATATTGGCGCAACCAGGAGATTTTTATGGAGTATATAGTGTTCAGGCGACTTGAAATATAATAATGAAGAATTCTTCAACGTAATCAATTGAAATATTGGATGACTTACGCTATTATACGTCATTAGTGAAAACGATATATGTGAATGTGTCATCGGCTTCTTGGGTGCGCTAGTGGGTATGAAGGGATTACTATGAGAAGGGATCGCTGTGACAGCTTGGCCACTGCTGAAAATAAAACTGCAAGTTACGCCTACGCACTCGTTTTGTCAGTGCGTTCGTTTACAGTTAACTCATTTTTAAATCACCAACTCTTGTAATGTCATCGCCCTACATGGCATTCATTTCTTTCCCGACCTGTCGAAGTGGTCCTTCTTTAGAGTATCTCCTCTATAGATTACTATTTGCATCGTTTATTAGCCGAGCGAACTGTCGTCAGAATGTCATTTGCGTCAGTTGAAGGAAAATTCCTTCGGATCACCTGCCCACGTGACGTTTATTGAATTGGCCTTATTTTACGTGGCGAGACTCAGGCCATTAGGCCTGCTCTTCCGCCTGACCACGCAAATTTCGATACGCTCCTTTCACCTACTAGGGGAGAAAGACCTACTAGGGTACTACTTGGGCGACTAAACAGACGATTTGAATTTAGCTCAGAGGCATCATTTAGGTTTGAGGATTTTTTACATGCAGTAAATCAACTGAAATGGGACAGCCGGCTTTACTTCCCCTCCGAAGGAAGGCGTACGAAGAATTTTTTCGCCCTTAAAAATCCACGGCTTCGATAGGGTTTGAACCTGCGAACTTGGGTATAGCAGTCCGATACGCTAACCGCTACACCGCCGACTTTATTTGTTCGGATCGCCGTGAGGCGGGCGGAAGGCCAGACAGACGGTAGCCCAGACTGTCCCCGAGAACATCCGCGCCCTCAATGGGCGCATGCGATGGGAATAGGCAGACTATTCCGAGCCGGAGGATAGCGCCACCGCGGCTAGAGGAGGGGGGAGACCGGAAATGGTGGAAGGGGGAGGGATGGCGAAGCGAAGGGGGCGCCGTCCCCTCCCCTGCATCGCTCGCCGTCGCCTCGGGGCTGGCGTCTTGACAGGTCAATCTGCGCTGATTACGTCATCCACTCAGCGATTGTCGGCGGGCGCGCCGCCGCCACCGCCGCCACCGCCGCCGCACGTTGGGGCAAGATCCAGAAAAGCTGGCCAAAAGTCGAAAGCAAGTTTTTATTTATATATAATGATTAGGGAACGGCTTTTAATGAAATGTCATTTTTTCCTTTTCACTTTAGAGAAATACCGTTTAGTATAGAAATTTATTTTATGTTATGACAAAAGGAAATAACCAATTTGTATAGATCATATTTTGGCATTGTTCGTCTATTTCGACTAATAAGTTAGTTTTTACTTTTGTCTACCATTTTTACCTAATTATCTGATGATTTAATCGATTTTAATGCTACTTGCTTCAAATAATATTTACGAGATGCAACAAATGTTTTCCGCAGAATTCCGGAGCACCTACATGATAGCCTATTCCATTTCTTCGCTTAGAAGTTGTAAGACAGCCATTGTGAGTATGTAATCTAAGGTTCCTGTGACACCTGTCCGCGCTATTCGCAGATCAGCCCATTTTTAAAAACAGAGATATTCTGGTGAAGAAGAGTCCAAACCAGAAGTTTGAGAGCTGAGTTCGCTTGAACGAATAGAAGCTGCCCCGGTTACATCAGTAACGTATACAAATGTTTGTGTTGTTGGTTGGTTGATCTTAAACCTAAACTTATACTAATCTTGCAAGCTACAATTTATATTTTATGTTACCTATATTATTTACACTCAATATACTTATAATCTAATCTTACATACTAACATATACTTACTAACTAACATTATGCGCTACTTATTTACAATATTTACACGCCCTTTCACTTACAATCTAAACTTCCAGACTAACACTGAGATTTTTATAGTTTGCCAGTCAAACTTACTCTTGATAATCACAGGTACAGTTTCACTTTTTTCCTGTGCATACACACGCAGACCCGATGACTGCCCGTCGGGGGCACTCGCACGGTTGTTCCATCACTGGCACTACGGGTGGCGCCTCTTTGGTCGGCGGTGCACTCCCGGTAAGCAGTTGGGTGGACTGGTTCCCAGAGTGTTTAATTCCACGGTTAGAAGAGGTCCGAGCCGTCACAATGACGCTCTGCATCAGTGGAAACGTGGCGGTTGAGAGAACAGCTGTTACATGTCGCAAAGATCGTAAATCACTTACTTTGAACACGTGTAAATGTTTTCTCTTCTGAGCAATTTTCATCATTCAAAATGGACGAAAATGGTTATGGTGAGTACAATGTTTACATGTATTAGAAATACTTAAAACATGTTAAAATTACTTAATAATTAATGTTGAAATAAAATAATGCAATTATTTTTTGTTTTTTAACTGGAAAACAGTTATGTTTCCCAACGAAATTTGTAAAAACTCCATTATCTACTATTTAGCTATTGAAATGTCAAAGAAAAACTGCTATTAGCTGCTTAATTTTTAACCGTCATGTTGGATCTGTCATTTTGTTTTTTGCAATGTTTACATCGGAATCGGCACAATTATAAAACCCTGTTTACAAATGTTAATGAAAATTACAATATCTTTAGATGCTTTTCAATTTTTAATCCACCATATTGGATTGGCCATTTTAGTTCCAATGTTAACATTGGAAACGGAATCAGCGAACGTATAAAACACTGTTTACAAATTTTTATAAAAATTAAAACATTTTTAGAGTTTATAAAATTTTTAAACCGCCATATTGGATGATCCATTTGGTTTTTCTGCAATTTTCGCATTGAAATCGTAATCAGCGTGCCCCAAAACCATTGTATACAAAGTTTCATTAAGTTTGGATAACGTTTTCAAATTTTGGCCAGCTTTTCGTGGTCTTGGCCCAACGTGCGGCGCCGCGGGCGGGTAGGCGTCGCGACGCCGCCATTAGCGGCGCCGCCAGGGGCGGGGGGCGAGGCAGGGGGCACCACAATGAAGCGGCGAGCGGTCCCTGATCGCCCTCGCGCAAGGATCTGCAATAATATTGACACTGCCGGGGGATACAGCTGTCTTTCCTTTGAAGTGGTGTGGAGCTCGCGTGAAGGTTTACGTCAGGGCATGATATACGTTGCGAGGGCGTGGTATCGATAGGATGTGTTTGGATGTCTGCTTTTTCTGCATCCCCGGAGACAATTGAGGCAACGATGCAAGGCGATGCAATCAGACGAAGGATTGTGGGAAGCTTCATAGATCATAAAGGTTCGTTGATATAGTATGTTTGTACGAACCCGTTAGTGGTGGTAAAGAAAAATTAGCAAAAACATTCATTACGGTCTGTACAGATTACTTCTTACTTATAAAACAACATTGGTCTGGCAAAATAACCAAATTTTTACAGGTTAAAGGAACTTTATTTGTTATTTAAGTCTTCATTAATACAAGCACATTGCTTTTATTTCAGAAGTTCGATAAGCATCATAGATACATTTCTCTAGCTACTCGTAAATAATGAACAATGAAGAAAATGAAGAAAATAAATTGTTGATGTACCTAAAATCGTTAAAAGTCAGTAAGAGGGTAAGGGAGAAAAAGCTGAGGGAGAAATAAGAAAAAGCGAAGTCGGGAAGAAGAGAGTTAACCAAGTTTCTTGGTAGAATAGGGAACTATGCAGAAAAAGCTATTACTGAGAAGTTATCGTCTAATGGGTTGTCTTGTTTTTGAGTTAATAATGCACAGATTGCTGAGAATGTTACAAGGAAAAAGTTAATATCCCGTTGAGTGATCAAAATGCATGAATACCTTATATTCTTTCCAGGAACTTCTTGAAGAGAACATTCACGATCCATATTAGTAAATGTCTAACTTCCTGCAATAGCATTTTTTAAAGAGTAATATATATGAAATTTTATCTCAAAAAATGCGGACAAAGCACGAATTCTAGCAACAAGCATCAGTGGTTCGTAGTGTTCAAGTGTGTACCTCACATAAAGAGAAGTTTTTTAATGAACTCTGGGTAATGTCAGTAAACAACTTCTAAATGCTAATGACTATAACATACAGTTTGTGACTATAAAAAGTTAACAACTGAGTTATATACAGTACTTCCTGAACTACTGAACATTCTCTCAAAAACAATAGAGATGTTTTTCATTTTTAATCTGCTTTCTGAAATTAGAATTTTTCTAGCAAACAATTGTAGTTTTGGAGCTTTAACAAAAATCGAATTGGATCCTTTAGGCCGGAACGGTAAGGATATTTACCAACAAACAACTTTATGTTACAACCGTAATATTTCTATGTACAATCACTAAGCTTCAATTTTATCAAAAATAAGAACGACTAAAACCTATCAAACAAAATTCAATTGACGTGAAATATATCTTGTGTATTACCAGTGGCAGATTTTTAAGAACGCCCACTTACCCTAAGTTTCCTTTAATATTGGTGAAAACGAATAAACTTAAATCGGCGAACTCATCTCTAATATATTATTGGACAAGAAAAAAGGGGAAGCAATAACGTTGTATATTGTTTTATATTTTCATTCAGGTGTCCATCCGTGTTAAGCAAAAGTCATATTATAATTTTCAAGTATGTTCCTTTGTAGCGAAGAAAAGAACATAATTTAAAGTGTGAAACAAAAATACCGGGATACATAAAAATTTGTGTATATATATATATATATATATATATATATATATATATATATATATATATATATATATATATATATATATATATAAGGGGAGACAATGTCCTATCTCTCCTATATTAATTCGGCTGTACATTAAATACTATGTCTCAGAAATTATTCAATCTAGAGATGTAAAATTTTAAGAGCAGCTTGGTGGATATTTTTTAAATAAATACAGTCAGACTTACGTATTTTGAATATTTTTTGTAATTTACAGCGTATTTGAAGTAAAAGTCAAAATGTTTACATTATTTTTTCTGTACTTTCATGCAGAAATTCTGAGTTTTGGAATCATATTTTCATTATTTCTTAACCCATTATTGCTCATAGCTCCAAAAATGTTGCAGACAATCTCAACTGGTTTATTCTTACCTCAAATACTCAAGCACTAAAAGTTGAAAAAAATGCAACTATGCACAAAGTTATGTTGGGTGTTAATAAATGGTTTGAGCTCCTCCAAAAATTTAAAATTATAACTTGAGTAGATAATGGGACAATTATGTTCAAAATGTCATTTTTCATAAATTAGATTCGAAGTTAACTTCTACGAAACTAGTCAACTCGTCATGGTAACAAGTAAACAAAACATGTTTGCTGCGTAAATTGCAAACGAAGCTTTGCAATATAAGTAGCAATAAAGAATGACCTTTTCTCTAACATTTAGTAAAAATTAGAACATTCGAAATTAACTCATTTGAAAGAAATAACATAAATGAGAATCTCGTATTTAAAATTACTGGCATTTTGACAAATGCCGATATCGAAAGAAAATTACAAAAAATATATGTTTTCAGAATACGCTAAATATTTAGAAAATGTTAAAATCGGAAAAACGTCAAAAATTCAAAATTGCTGTCTTGTCTTAACAGTAAGCACTTGATAATTTTTGAATTATTGCCTAAAGCAGAGAATTCTGCGCTTTCGTTTTTTTGATTCGGAGCGTGATACAGGACTGTCATCATCTTTTTTTAACATATTTATTTTCTATCTGTTCAATCTACTGATTTTACAAAGATTTTCATGACTTCTTACTATAATTGGGTTAGGGCGTAGGCATGCGGGGAGTTCATTTCGTTGAAGCTTCATCTTACTTTGTTACTGTTTTCTATAATTTAGTGTTCGCATTTTTTTATATTTATTTTGAAATTGTGATATTCTATGGCTAGTTTTATGTTTGTATGTCTAATAGTTCATTAAATTAAATTTGCATTCTATTGAATCGTTTATGGTGGGCGTAACTTACCTTTGGGGTACCTTGAAATAATTTTAATGCCTTCTGCTGACCGTTCTAGTTGAAAGTTTTTAACACATTCCGCTTTTGAAAGTTCCTCAGAAACGTTTACTGAAAGTCTTTGAATGTAAGTATTTAAATTTCTATTTTAAATTCGTTTCTAATTTGTCTCTTTGGCACAATCCATAGTACTTTAATTATAACAAAAACGTCTTAAACATTTATTTTGAACTACTTGGATTTTCTCTAAGTAACTTTTTGCGGGTCCACCCCAGACAAGGTAAGCATAAGTAAGAGATGGCCAGACAATGGATTTGAATAAAGTTATACCACATTCTATGCTTAGTCTAGAGTGTCCATTTATGATTAGATATAGTTTTTCTATTTTCACGCATGTTTTATTGGCAATTGCTTAAATATGATATTTCCACGTTAGTTTTTGGTCTAGAAGTACTCCTAAATATCTTACTGATTGATCTTTTTCGATCCATTTTAAATTTACTTTTTTAATTGTTAGTGGGTTGGGCATTTTAGGTCTTTGTAACGTAAATATCTTAGGTTGTGATTTAATGGAATTTATTTTTATTTGCTATTTTGAGCACAAATTTAAAAATGAATCTAATGATTTTGTAGAACATCTCTACTTTGATCCACATCTTTGTTTGTTGTTAACAGCACTGTTATCAGCGAATGCCATTTTCGTTCTTTCCATCTCAGGGTAGTCTGCAACGTAAATGTTAAAGAGGGTTGGTGAGAACGATGACCCTTATGGTACTCTTCCGTGTGTGATTTTTTGATCTGATAAGATATTATTCACTTTCACCGCAAAGGAACGATTTTCTAGGAAACATTCAATTATTTCATGCTGTCAGCATGTGAGGCGACCGAAGTTCAACACGTCTTTCCTTTCGCCTCTCCGGAAACGCAAAGTAGTACGCGGAACTTCGAGTCCCTGACATGAGCTGTACGTTCCGCTGACATATCGGCTGCGACGATATGAGGAAATTTAAAACATTAATTTCTACGGGAACCTACACCTACGAGCTCGAAACCATACACAAATTATTTATTACTAAGAATATGAAGAACACGCTAAATGTTTTTATTTATACCTGAAATATTTTATCCTGCTTCTAACACAGCACAATCTCATTCAAAACTGAAGTTCCCCTTTTTCTCTTCTCCTTTCTCTTCTTCTTTCGAAACTTCAACATCTTCTCCACTCTGAACTATTCTCAACACTTTTCTTTTATTTTCAATAGAATCTTCAACATACTTCTCCGCTCCTGCGGAGCTTCTTCGTAGCTTCGCCCGTAAACTTCTTACTCGCCGTGTAATACGCAACTTTTCAGTCTTGTAACGTAAATAACTATCCCGTAACTACGTTGGAACGTCTTTCAACACTGCGCTGCAAAGAATGTGTCCGTAGGCACTGAGGTGCGGAGGGCCTGGAGGAAAGTCTCCCACAGACCGGCGCGGTAGATTCGCAGCGAGTGCCGCGCGGAAAGTTCCGCGGCTAGACGCGGCCGCGGAATTCGCGGGACCGTTCACACCGGTGCGTCAATTATGAGTCAGCGTTTGGTGACGGTTGGCAATGTCACTCGATCCAGAGGGGAGCGAAGGCTCCCGAACACGGGCGGACTTCCACGAAACTCGAGCTGTAGCGGAAGAAACGCGTCTGACTGCGTTACAAATTTCGCCGCCGATTAAACGCTGCCAATCCGATGCCGCGACGCTAGCCTGCTGCGCAGGTCTGAACGTGCTCATAACGCAACACGTGACGCGAAACTTCCGCTGCGGCCAAGCCGCGTAGGCTGCGGATCTTCCGCGTCGGTGTGTGGGAGCCTGAACAGTGTAGAGTGCCCTCCGCCTCCGCCCTCCCCTCGAGCGCTGGCGGCGCGCAGACAAAAGAGTGACGAGAGGCGCGAGGGCGGGTCGCCATGGCGACGGCTGCCGTTGAAGCACGGCGCGTGCTGGCACACGGCACAGCAAAGCCAGTGAGCTCTAGTGTAGACTGGAGACTACACTCTGTGCTCAGAAATCGTGACGGTCCACCATGATAGTAAACGTCTATTCCGTCGTAGTTATCTAAGTACCAAATTATTGGAATTCGTCTCTCATACCTATTTTAAACATTTCTCTTTTATGTTCATTATAACTTAATAAAATGTAAAAGTTACTTATATTTAATACTTTGAAATTGCAATTTATTTACAATACTTAACAAAATCCAGTCTGACATTTCTTGGAGACATTTTTAACATTCACGTATGGGAGTGTACTTGCTTAGTGTATCTTTAATAATTTCAACAGATCAACTTATAGCAAGAAGTAGTTGTCGGAACCTAAAAAAATATTATTAAAGTAATGGCTACCAAATAATATCTCATTTAATTATATACGCATCTAGTTTGTTGTCGTTCTTTACAACCGAATGCTACGAAATACTTCGGCATTTGCGTTGACGGAGAAGATTGGGACACTAACAACACACAAGACACATTTAACAATTAATAAAGTCTGTAAGTAGACATTCACTGCAACCAACCTAACAAAAATCGATCGTCACGATTTTTAGCACTTCAATGCATTGGAGTTGTGCATCCAGCTGTAATGTTGAGATCAGGGGGCGGCTCTTGCACATCGCATCCCAGCTCAACCAATGAGCTTCAGACAAGACTTTGCGTCATAATATTAGCGGGAATTTTAAATGCAGCCATATACCAAAATTATCACATCGTTACATGACATCGAAACAAATTTAAGAAGCACATCTTTTAAATATTGTATCTTGTACACCATCATCATGTTATTTTCGGTTGGTTACTGTTGAAAACTTTGTACCACTTTAAAAATATTTCTCAACACTAATCGCTCTCCATGCAACACGGCGACCAGCGTCTGATATGGCTCTTCAAACGAATTGCCCGTGCTGTGGTCATGTGGTTCGTGACGCAAACTGGTGATGCGCAGAACCAGCTAAAATCAATGCACCGGAGGAACCCACCGATGTATTTCCACCTTGGATGAGATCACTGGGCGAAGCACGCCTATCGATTGCCCACGAGGCGCCTTATTCGGCACTTCACTGTCGCATGCGGGCGGATGCTTAACACTCACAGAACCGGCAGCGTATAAGCGACTCTGACAGTTCTCTCGCCACGCGCAGTGGTACGTCACGTGACCTGCTCTGAAACAATCAGCTTGCAAGAATTTCTTTTGACTATCTCACAACCAGCGTTCAGCGTTACCGTTCATCTGACTTGCATGAAGTCGCGGAGGCAATAGGTTCAGCTGTGACGAAGGTATGAACATAGTATCAAGACACGTCATTATCTGTTGGTAAGTGTTAATGTTGTGTTTGTAGGTGGAGCCAAGTGCATAGTAATGTATGGCAGCAGCGCATCAAACTGAGTCGCTTATACGTTGCCGGCATGTAGTCCCAGGCGCTTGGTAACCGATTGAGTCCCAAAACCCAAGTAATTTAGAAGTATTTTAAGTGACGTCATTTTTCTGATGAAATTATTTTGCTGATGGAATCATTTTGCTGAAACAAATGCATAAATCCTTACGATATTTAAAACTTTTCTTTTTAAATAAAATCAAATTAAAAATATGTAAAAGTGCTAATTTCTATATTTTATTTACATATTTGAATATATTACACAAACACAGTCTATAAAATCTTTGCAACAACAATATATATTTTTCACAATCAGAATTTTCACATATTTCATACAAAGCTTTTCTCTGAATGTTTTGAAAGTTAATTTGCAAATTATTATCCGTAAATTCATAATTTTGGGTATTCTGAACGTCCTTAACTCAAAACAACACACGTGCTACAGTACAGAAATCCGTCTACCATTACAAACTACTAAAAAAGCATGCGATATTACCGGCTCTCATTTCGCAAAATGTTTATCAAATTAGCCAACAAATGGCAGCACAAAACAACCACATCAAGACATCTCCCCAGCCCGACTCGGTCACGTGCGCGGAAAGGCGCGAGAACGCGCGCCCATACGAGCTATGCTAGGGCTTAGAACTCTCGAGCATTAAGCAAAGCCCGAGTATAGATCGGGCGTATACTTCAATTGTTAATACGCGAATTGCATCTCAATAAGGCGTCTAGAATACAGAATTCAAATTAACTTTTTTATATTTTTTCCATAATATATAACATTTTTGCCATGAATAGTTTATTAATTCAGGTATGAACATGTTTTGAGTTAGATGGATGTTAGGAATATTCTTTTTTTGCCTTTTATGGCAATTGCACACTTCCAAGGCTCTCTGTAATACCCTTACTTCAGTGTATCTATAGGAGATATTTACAAGGACATCCATACACATATTTAAGTAGTTTGGCAGCGCTGCCCCTTCATGTGAACCAAGCGGGAGAAGGTAATATGGCGACGCGCGCAACTTTTGATTTTTGTTATGCTAGTATATTAGCTTTGCCAATGTAGTCTTTTAGTACTTAGAGTTCATGGATAGAAATCTGTCAAGGTATGAAGAAGAATATGTGACGCGAGATCTGTCCCTCCTTTGTCTTGTACCATCCTCTCCCCTTACACGCGCGCGCGCGCGCGCGCGCGCGCGCACACACACACACACACACACACACACACACACACACACACACACACACACACATACGCACACACATACAGGCACACGCTCACAGAGCCACGCGTACACGTGCACACGCGCACACGCTACATGCGCAAACGCACACGCACGCACTCACACACACACACACACACGTACACTCACACACGCGTAAACACACCCGCTTACATGAATGCACTACCGCATGTCTGGAGACCAGAAGGAAGTTCAGAGCTTGTCCCGCTTGGATCGGTGACTTGCTGCTGGGAGATACCTGGAGAGGGAAATTCCCCGGAAGCCGACGTGTAGGTCAACACTGCATCTCACCATCCAGCAGGAGAGGTACACTGTCACTTCTAGAGAAAAGTCATTTATTACACTAACGGGACTAAAGACCATAGTAGTTGGCGTGCCCGGAACCACCATTCAGACAGTTAATCAATCGCTTAATTAATTTATAGCCGCGAAGGACATCGATTTCTATTTATTCTATTGCGCAGAAAAAAAAGCACACAACAGGAATCATATTTTAGTTGAAGACTAGCTTGTGTTAAATGAGTTGCATCTCTATTGTTCAGACGTATTTTGACATTCATGTAGCCCTATTAAACATGCTTCATTCGCTAAAGATTATAATTCTGCAAAGGGTATTCATATCTCTACGAATGATCTTGATTAGAAATTTAAAAAAAAGATCACGACATTTTAGCGAGCGTGGTTTTTGTTTGATGAAATGAATTCCTCCACATTTCATCACGATTTAGTGTTGTAATGAAAGGCAAATTTTACGATAAAAGTGAAGACGTCTGCGAAGTAGAATGTCTACATGATCTATTAGTTTATGATTATGGTTATCATTAGTTTACTCTGATGGCTGAGTCAACTAATAATGATGATCTGCAGAAGAAAATCAGCGGGATTTTAATTAGTGATGCGCTGCTAGCGCGTGGAAAAAAGGATATGTGGGCGTGTGTGTGTGCATGCTTGCTCATGAGTTCCAATCCCTTGCATGTCTCCTTCTCTGAGACAAAGACTGCTGTGTTTCGTATTACCTCATTAGGAAAATGAATAGTATTGATCCATTTTCTGTCTCGCATTACACACACCTTTTCATAAAATGTATCAGTAAACTTAAACAGAGACTCTAAAGATATCTTCTGCAAGTATCCAGAGGCAGAATGAAAAAGATTTTATTCTTTTTTGCGAGAAAGATATTCTTTGTCATCGAATATTATTTTGATATGTAAATACATCTGTTCCGAGGAGAACTGTCGGGACAGGAAACACACAAAAGCCAGCAAGAAACTATTTTATCCACAATATCAGCATATAAATGCTTATTTCCGAGAAGAGGTAACTAGGACGTGCGCTGAATGTAGACAATGAAAGGCACGAAGCGTCTAGGATAGACGACATGGATTTATGATTTATACGAATTCTCGGCGCTGCAAGAAATATGCGAAACCCGCAGTAAACCTGCCAAGCGAGGCACACATAAATATAATCGTTGTGCCGTATATTTCAGTGGCGGATGTCCGCAGGTATATTTAAACATTATGAATAAAGTTCAGTGAAAAGACGCAACCGTCTTTCAAGCTGCATTCGACCGCCAGGAGCCACGGCGACGGAGCGGCGAAACGCCTGTGACGCGTCGAGTAGATTCGCACTGACTGAGGTGGCTCAGGGAATCAACTGATGCCACTGCAGTACCTCAGAACGGGAGATCCTAGGGTTCGCGGCCCGATGGTGGCAAGAATTTCGACACTAGCTACAGAGGTAGGTCAAGTTCTGCCGTTGAACGGAGGAGAATTCTAGGGGTCGGTTTCTTTGGTCGGAAGATTTCTGTGGTTTCTCCGATAAATACCAGGTGAATGTTGGAGCAGTGCTATAACAAACGGTCCATGGAGCGCGCGCGATCTTTCCTTCCCATTCCTTGTATTGTCCTATCCTATCCTTTAGTTACTCACACACTTACATGCTTTGCACTACCACACATACTGGGAGACCAGACGGGAACTTAGAGCTTGTCTCAGCTGGGGCGGTACCCCGTTGGTGAGGAATAACTGATTAAGGAAAACTCCGCTAGCTGACGTGTAGATCGGCGCCAAATTTCACCCTGAAACCGAAGGAGATCACTGTCACCACCCGAGGAGAAATATGTGCTACGATTTCGGGACTAATGACCTCAGACGTTGCGGCTATAAACACGAATAATCAAGCGAGTAGATTCGCGAGGTTCGGTTTTTCCCTTCATCAAATGATTCCAATGCCAACGCATATTTAGGGATTGTTCACGCATATTATGAATTGGCGTTGAGTGAGTGTTGTTTAATAGATTGCTCAAACTTTATCGAATTGTTAAACGTATTAATTGAAGTCCTTAATTCCTAGAGAAATTTTTGTAACATATCAATACCTTCTCAACATGATTCTTTATCATGCGGCCAAATATTGTGTTCAAGACGTGCACTTACCCAATTTATAAACGGTATCCGTAAAACGTCGAATCCTAAACTTTAAGGGTGAATATGAATAATTTCCCTCCCTTAAATATTGTGTTTCTTGGAGATAGTTCACTTCGCAAATACATTCTTCAGTAGTCAACTCCACCAATCTCCCGAGAAATATAAATGTAATGTTATCTTGTTTACCTGAACTGAAAAGTACAGATTTTTCAATGCAAAAATGTTTGTATCACTAATTTCACGTAGTTTGGTTTTCTCCTGAGAGCTTTGCAAGGGGGCACGATTGTTCAATTTTCATTGTGTTCTCGATTAATGGTGTGTCAAGGTTAAGGAATGAATTTCATATGGTCTTTATTAGTATCACAATCATGTTAGCTAAAAAGTAGCAAGAAACATTCTAATTTTCCGTAAAATTATTAAAACAAAATGTACAATTCTCAAAATTCAAAATATACTCGTACATTCAGGGGTCGTGATATTGATGACAATTACCCTACGAGATAGAGAATCGATCTCGTAGGGTAATAGTAATCGACTGCAGAAATCTATTTCATTGCTGCATTTCTCGTTTCGACTTCTTGGCTAGTCAGTGAAATTCACGGGATAAAAGGAGTCGCATTCACATGCCAAATCAAACATCATTCATATCAAAATTAAAATCTGTTTAAAAAACGTCCACGAACAAGCGTCCTCGCACGTATTGTTTGTAATGCTTTGTACACTTATCAGCATGTCAAATTTATAAACAATGGCTGAATAAATCAAGAAATTTTGTGAAGTTAATTATCTCGCATGCGATTTTTCACGTGACTATCAAACAATGAGTTCAAATTGTAGCCAGTTAAGTAAAACAATACGCACTTGTGCACTATTTGCTGAAAACAATACATTTATTATTTTACAATACACAGTACACGATATTATTTTCAAAACGTCAAATTCATCAAAGCTTCTTGTCAAAACATGGTTTGTTTGTCATTTGTCGCTTCTGTTAATTAACACACCAGGATAGACAGCGTTGGAACAAATTAACTTTACTTATAGAAGTGGCCGGGAAGCGAACAATCATGCTTGCGCGGAACGCTGGTATTCTCTGTCGCAACGTTCGCTCACTACTGGACGCCAGCGAGCACAATCCTTCGACGTAAATCATCCGAAAAACACTCAAATTTTCCCATAATTCCAAGACTCTGTTTGATTGATTGATTGATTGATTTTTTCGTGTTTCCGGGCGCGTCAACTGCTTCGGTCATTAGTGCATGTTTTTTTCTCGGGAGATGGCGGTGATTTTCCCCCGCTGGATGGCGAGATCAGGCGCCGACCTACCGTCAGCTAGTGGGGTTTCCCCCTAACCAAGACTCTCCCACCAGCGGACCACCGCCCCAGCCGGGACAAGCCCTAAGCTCCCGACCGGTCTCCCGGAATATGTGGTAGTATAGTGCATGTTAGTGTAAGTGTGTGTGTACGAGGAGAGGACAGGACAAGGAAGAGGAAGGACAGATCGCGCGCGGTCCGTGACCCGTTTGGTAGAGTACTGCTCCGGCATTCGTCTGGTGTTGATCGGAGAAATCACGGAAAACTACCGATCAGAGCAGCCGGCCGCTAGAACTCTCCTCCAGACAGCGGCTCTGTTTGAAAATTTGCCAGATACATGCTCAAAATGTTTTACGTACGAGGATATTAAAGATGGTTTTGGTATTGCACATGGTCTTGACTCTCCATCTGATTTCAGGCGAACCGAACCAAAGGACCAAACGAAACAGATCTTCGTCCGACTGCCGGTGTTTTCGTAATGCGTCGAAAGCGGTCATTTGGGTTCGCTATGACCATTTCCGTTTATCAGCACCTATTTGAACGGATCTGACACATCGTAAGCAAACGTACGACGTCGGACGACCGAAATGTCAGTCAAAATCGACTCCACTGTTACCACCGCCTAACGGTCAGCGGAATGGAGTTGGTACTTAAAAGACTCCCACAGACCAACGCGGAAGATCCGCAGACTACGCGTATTGGCCGCAGCGGATGTTTCGCGTCATATGTTGCCTTATGAGCAAGTTCGGACCTGCGCGGCAGGCGAGCGTCGTGGCTATTGATTGGCAGCGTTTAATCGGCGGCGAAATTTGTAACGCAGTCAGACGCGTTTCTTCCTCTAAAGCTCGAGTTTCGTGGAAGTCCGCACGTGTTCGGGAGTTTTCGCTTCCCTCTGGGTCGAGCGACCTTGCCAACCGTCACCAAACACTGACTCGTATTCGACGCTCCGGTGTGAACGGCCCCGCGAATTCGGCGGCCGCGTCTAGCTCGGATCTTTTCGCGCCGCACCCGCTGCGGATCTACCGCGTCAGTCTGTGGGAACCTTAAATTCCGTTTTTATATACTACTCATTTGATTGCTTTGTATTTAAGGGGAGTGTGCATTCCCTGCACTGACCATGTTAAAAT